>JABWTJ010000602.1:0-242500 GCA_016801875.1 Solanum sitiens
AGGGCCCAACTTAGTGCCAAGATTTTTAAAAATGACTTCATTAACTAATTAATGAATTTTGGTGGTTAGTTGGGGGATTAGTAAGACAAATTAAGTAATTTAACCCCTCATATAAATACCCCCAACCCTCATTAGCCTAATCATAACACTCAAATAAACTCTCCTCCTTCTCTCTACTTTCTCTCTTTATTGGAAGACACCATTGGAGTTTAGCTTGGGAGGTGAATTGGGGGCTGGTTAAGGACGAATTCACCATCAAAGGGTCATCCAATCTTAAGGTATGGGATCTAATTCACTTTTGAGACTTCTTTCCTCAAAGGGCTCCTCCAAAGGTTTTCCAAAAAGTTGATTTTCATATGGGTTTCATTCAATTACGAATTTTATGTTATGAATTGAGTTGTTCATGTTTTATTTGGGTTATAATGAGTACATTATCATGTATTGTAACTTGGTTAGGATGAATTGATATGGTTTGGTCTAGATTGTAGAACATGACCCTTAACCCCTAACCCTAGGCATGATTTTGATATGAATTAGGTTGGGTTTGATGCAATTGATTCTATTACTAATTAAATCATCCTTAATGGTTGTTATTACATTGATCATGAATCAATAGTGATGAATTGAAGTCCTTCATGCTAATCCTTGAGTATTGATCTAGTTTAAGGAGATAGACTTAGATAATATGTTTTCAAGCTTTAATTTAATATTGAATTATGGTGTAGTGACTCTTCTAAATTCATTATCATGTTGGTTGTTGAATTACATTGGTGTGATGATCCAAATTGGGTTAATCTATGGGTTGATGGTAAGGCCCTTTGTGATAAACTATGGAGGAGTGTTGGTAAGTCTTGACTATCCTAATTCTCACTTTAATTATGGTAAATTGTCCTCAAGTTATGATGTTGTATTAAAGTATAACTTGTTTAGAGTGATAGGATGGTATGATGGTTTAGTTGAAATGTCTTACGCTTTGGTTGTGAGGTTGCTTAGGGTGTACATGCCATAAGAATGATAAAATGTAATTATGTACCCTATTATGATGAGATATACAAAAGGTTGACCTTACTTATATGAATTGTGAATGAAGGGACTATTTCTCATACAATTCTTATTGAGCTACGATGATGAATATACAAGGGCTAGATCCTATGACCTAAACTAAGTTTATGATGTTTAATAAAGCTTAAAGACATTTCAATAAAGGGACTTAGCTTAGCACCGAGTGAACTAGATGAGTAGTGACCTCTTCCACTTAGGGAGAGTAGGATCACTAATGTACTCTAGAGATTGGAGATCATAATGCATTGAGCATAAAGGGGGTCCCAAACTATACGTCCTAGTTCTTGAACTATGTTGCCCCCATAGGAATACTAGCTAGTGGATCCACGTAGTTGCTATGTACATGTTTAGGTACTACCTTGCAAAGTAGTCCACCTTCTTTCGGTGTAGGTTTTCATGACACCGGATTCCACATTAGTTCATGTGGTCTATGTCGGTTAAGGCAAGTGTTCCCTAAACTAAAATTAATGAATGAAGTATAGACTAATTAAAGTGACTTGAGGGGTTTGACTTTAGCTTAGATAGGGGTATGGGACTCTACCTATGCCTTGCACTAGTTTGCCTTGATAGGAACTTTGAGGAGTTAATATTATGTTTATGGATGATGATATAATGTAAATGACTTTATATGTTGAATAAGATGCTTATGAATATGAAATTTGTTATCATTGTTAAAGAAAGAATGATATATGAGATGGAAGATTAAGCTATGTGAAGTAACTTTCTAATTATGATCTTTAGTATGTTACTTGATTAAGTAGGGTTATGGGGCTTTGCTTGGTCACTGTACTTGTGGTCTCTTAAGGATTATAGTTGGTTGGTTTGCTTTGCTATTACATGATTTACTCTTATTCATGTTTGTGATGTTATTACTTGATGATAGAGTTATAAGAGATTATGGGTTTGAGTGTGATGATATGCGCATGATATAAGTAACTTGTTTAGTAGGTTTAAAGGATTGGTTTAAATGACATGATTTCATTAAATGTCCCTTTTTAGCACACTTTGTTTGTATTTGTGCATATGGTCTCATACTTAGTACATGTGGTGTACTAACCCCATTTTCTCCCTTTTCCCCAAACATTTTAGGTTCCGGTCGTTGAAGTTCGACTTGAGGTGATTTGAAGGAAGACTTGGATATTCAATCATCCAAGTGGTAGGTCCTCATTTTCCCGAGGACGATGCCAATATTCTCTTTACGAATATACTTAGTTACTACAACTTTTGTATTGACTCTATTTCCTATTTGAGACAAAGTTGTATAAAGCCTATATGATGTTTACTTTTATTGATGTAGGGTTATGCCCAATGTTGTTGTTGTCATTTAGATGGTTTATGAGATGAGACGGATTTATGACTCTATTTCTAGTTTATATAAATGTGTGAAATAAAAGTAGAAGACTATGTAATCTTCTTATACGAACAAGTCTATGTATACTTGATATAAATATGATTATGTGTATGTAGAGGACTATGTAAACCTCCGATTAGATTTAGTTTGAAAAAGCTTTAATTCTTTTGTATTTTTAATCGATGAATGCAATGATGTAAGACTAAGAGGCTTGTCTTAGTCCTCAAGGAGGCCGCCGCCGCCGGTTACATCTAGGGGGTAAACCCGGGTGTGACAGGCCCGAACCTAAAATGTTTGGGAAAAGTGGGAAAAATATTGGTTAGTACAAACCACATGTACTAAGTATAGCTTCTATGCACAAAATCATCAATGCATGAGAAAAGGACAATTTAATGAAGATCATGCTTTCAATCAACTTAACTCAACATATAATAATAATAAGCATAGTAAATCAATTTAACATAATATCAATCAAACACATAAGAAACTCAAGCAACACTTGTAATGCCAAGAATAGAACCCTTTAATCCCATTCCAAGCTCAGTATTACATTAAGCCACCCACTTCATACTTACAACATATTCTCATACTTTATTATAACATACTTGATACATCAATGATACTCATAGAATATCCACATAATCATAATCAAAATCATTAAAGAACACTACTAGAACCATCCCTTAGGACCCGACATGTGCAATGAGTAAGATAAGTCCCATACCCTCTCTCACACTATGCAGTAGCCTTCAAGACAACCCTAATTGGAGTCCACTTACTTAACTTGTTCATTTACATTTAAATTAGGTAAAGAAGTGCAATAACAAACATGAGACCATGTGAGCTACATGGAGTCCGGTATTCTACTCCCACACTAAAAAGAGAGGGTTAAGACTTGCCTAAGGTGTAACCATTCGTACGTAGCTATCTAGGTGGATCCACTAAGCTAGAGTCCGATGTGGGCACATAGTTAAGGTTCAAGGAGATTGTTGCTAGAAACCTTGACTTACAAGACGTGGAGGTTTCAATCTCATGAGACAACACATAACTTCGAAATCTGGACTTACTAACGTGAGGAAACCCATGTGGGAGGCCGGACTTGAGAAACATGAGACCTCCATCTCATTTACATGACCTTTCAGTACTAAGCAATTATTCACTTTAGTAATAATATTATTTCATCATACAAGTTCACATTAGTGTCTTCTATACCCCTATGTGAACCTCTTACTATATCTAGCTGATAGGTCATCACAAGTGAGAACAATCCTTTCACTTTAGACACCACCTTATAAGTGAGTAAATCTTTCACTTAACACTCTATTATAATCATGAGAAACTACTTTCAATCATATAATAATCATACCATAACATACTCACATATTTCATAACCAATTCAATAGTCTAGGGTTAGGGATGAAGAATACTTAGCATCATCATCAAGCCCACACATTAGACCTAGGAGCATTACTATCTAAATAACTCATACTTCATAATTGAATTCAAGAAGAACCAATCAACATACCTCATTGCCCTTCCAGAACCTTCATACTTCCATTACCAACAATACATAACCAATTACAAAAATAGGGTAAATTCAAGAAGCAATAACATAATTAACAACAATGTAGTCAATCTACATGTTCAAGATCTTCACAATTCACCATATCAATTCAAGTTTTCATGAAATTGGGGGAAGGACATGGGTCTAGGAAAATATCATAGGATATCATCAATTAACCATGATATATACTTAAACAACATTAATTCATATTAATTCATCACAATTGATACATAATTTCATTTTTCAAAGAAGACCCATATGTGGAAGAAAAACCTACATTTGGGGGATTAATAAATTATCTTGTGGAGGGACCTCTTGGGGAAAAGAATTCCATGAGTGAAAAAAACAACACCTTAATGAATCTTAATCCACGAAATAAGTGAAACCCCCCTAGAGAAGTTCGTCTTCTTCTTCAAGCTTTCTTGCTTCTTCAATGGAGGATTTAGGGAGAGAGAAAGTAGAGAGATGAGAGCTTTTGGGTTTTTGTTTTGGGAAATTGATTGGAGTGGGTAAAAGTGACTTAAAACTTAGCCTTAATCAATATATAGTCACACACTAAATTACCCAAAGACCACTCACTTAATTGAGTCTTTTTTGTGAAGTCAAAATGCTTAAAATACGACATTAACGAATCTGGGAAGTGGCTGCGTGTCGCGGGGTCAATTTCACATTTTATTTTTGAAATCCGGGTTGAGGAAGTAAGCCTTGTGTATAACCCGCATCGCGAGGCCACTTTTTTACCTCCACATGTTGGCTGTGCATCGCGCAGCAACCTCCCTTTTCTTGGCTGCGTGCAGGCTTTATTTCAGCCTGCTCACCCATGTTCAGGTCCTCCTCAAGGACTATTCTGGTGGTCCTTGGGGAGTCGTGACTATATGTTTTGACCCTGTATACTATATTTTACCTATTTAAAGTCTTTTTACAAGCTTTAGACTCAATATGACCCTCCCAAACCTTCACCAAATATAGGGACGTTTACTAGTTCAATTTCGCTAGTTTTCGGATGTTAAGGTCTTTCTTTGATGCTATGGCTCCAATGCTTCTTAAACAAGTTATTTACACTTTTTAGGTTAAAATAATCATTATATAACATATGAGGCTCTAGTATAGGTCATGGAAATTATGGGGTATTACAATGAATTTCCAATCACCAACAAACAAATAATTCATTACAATTAAGGTATATATAATGATATTGTTCAATAAAGCAAAGCAATTTAATTCATTCATACTCTCATAAACTAAAGACCCACTTCATTAGGGCACAATTTAGGAATTGAGAGAATTCATTGGTTCAAAGAGTATTTTCATCAGAAACAACAATTGTAAAATCATAATATATCATTAATAACTATTTGAAAACATTTGATGAATAACCCATGAGATTGAGTAAAACCCTAGGTTTTTCATGAATCTTGAAGACTTGAAATCACTTTCAGAAATGGCTCCTTGAATAAAAATATAAACAAGGATGAATACTTCCATACCTTGTTATTGAATCCCCACAAAAATCGTGGAAGAAACACCTTAAAATCACCCAACCCAAGCTCCAATGTCTTCATTCTTCTTCCTTGAGCTTTTAGAGAGAGAATTTTGAATGAAAAAGAACTTTGGGTTTTATTTGTGTGTTTTAAATAAAAGAGTTAATGATATGCTTTAAAATGTGAAACTATATATATATATATATATATATATATATATATATATATATATATATATATATATATATTATATAAACCATTAAAATCAATCCCACATAATAAAAAGTTAAAACAAAATTACTTAAAATTCCTAAGTTGGGGAAGCCCCGCCAAGGTACACGCCCATTTTGACGGGTCATGAAGGGCACATGGCTCATGATGGTGCCCGTGGTCTCTTGAATAGTGAGACTCTCAACCCTTACAAGCCCTAAAGAGGCTAAGGGAGGACCACGATCCGTGGTCAAGACCACAAGACATTGTGATATGCGTACTCATTATCACGACCGGGGAGCACCCCATTAAAGTAACCGGCGTCGTCAACCTCTCGGAGGTCCTGAAAAAGCCTCTTATCATTCATTCATCACATTTTCATAGAATTTAGAGAAAAACTTAAAACTTTTTCATAGTATAACACAATGCTAAAACATCACTTTATTTAAAATATCATAAGTACATAGTAAGGACACTAAGTCACTTCTTGACATCTTAGACTCAACATCAATAGAATAGAATATAATAGAATATATTCGGGATACTACCCTTAATCAACATAGATGAATAACCTATACTATTACATGAACTTAATTTCAACACTTGGCATGAAGGCCCTTGAATCATTAAGGACACCCTTGAACTTGGAATAGCTATCCAAGCTCTTCTTTCTAGGAAAGATCCTCTAGCCAGCTACAGTTTGTGTAAAAAGATGAAGAAAAACAGTATTAGTAGAAGAATGCACTAAGTATGATAATCATGAAAAAACATGCTTTGAATAGGACATTTAGTTAGAAATCATGCATTATTTCTATTAGTAAAACTTCATGAACATTTAATACAATACACAATATAGTTCACATACATTATATAGACACGAATACTATTCACAACATCAAATAAATCAATTTGTCACATTTAAGGCACATTCAATATCTTCATTGGATTACATTTCTTTTTACCTTAACTCTTTCACCCAAAGCAACCCTTAAGTAATACTTAGTGAAATGCATAAGTAGTGTCTCATTCCACCATTCATACCAAAGTATAACCTTAAGGTCACCAAGATGAACCTTCATACAACGTTGATCAATTTAAGCATATACATTCATACAGACATAACATATAATGAAACATAATCTTCACATAAGAACGACAACCTAAGACATCCCTAAGTCAAACTAGTGCAATGTGCAAGTAGCATCCCATAATACTACGCCCACAAAGTGTTCTTAAGAAGTCATCCTAGACTTAGGCACATCATATTCAACAAGGTACAATTAATTCATTTCACCTTAGACATACTTCATAGACCTCGTATAAGAACTCATCCAATTGTCACATCATAGTTATAACGCATTTAGTCTATAGGCACATCTCAAGACAACATGCAAATCAATACTACAATGTCTTCATAATGAACCAATAGTTAACATTACATATTAATAGTTCATTTCATCAAGACATCACCATAGGACCTTATTCATAATCCAAATCTAAGTCTACTAGTACAATGTACATATGAAGCCCCATAACCTCACACATACTAGGTAAACAATTCAAGGAGATCATAAGCATTGCCACTTACTTCATGCATCAACATAACAAGTATAGCCAATAACATGCATATTCAGTAAGACCTTAATCATGTAGCCAATAAAACCAATATTATGCATATAATTACAACAAGTATGTTAAAACCATCATGCCATGCATAGGATACATATACATATACATATCATATACACATACATATACATATAGAACTCCTTCCTAGAATTTTCTATCAAGAGCTACTTGTGCAATGTATAGGTAAAGTCTCATTCCCTAACCTACACTAAGCAAAATCCTTTTGGTAGTCCTAGTTAGGGTTTATCTTCTTACTTCTATTGTTCATTACATTCTGGAAACTTCACCTTAACCAACATTAGACCATGTGAGCTAAACATGGAATCCGGTGTCAACCCCTCACACCGAAAGGTGGGCATCCTACCTTCAAAGGTATGACATCAACATAATCATAGAATCTAGGTGGATCTACTTGCTATGTTCTTATGGGGGCACATTGCTAAGGAACTAGGAGGTTGTTACTAGAATTCCTCTTTATGCTAATTTGCATTGTACTTTCCACCTCATGAGAACTTCGAGGGAAGCTTTCTTGTGAAGAGACCACTTTCATTGTCAAGTTTACTCCGTGCTTTGCTAAATTACCTTTTTGTAGAGCCTTTAAGTCTTTGTTAAACATTTGTTCATAAGGTAGGCCTTAGGAGATTAACCCCTTATATAACATATACATAGCTCATAGGTTAATGTTGAGAATGTCGTTGCATCAAACCATCATCATGTGAGAATTTCTTTTCACAGAATCATAACATCCATAACATAGTCTAGTATAGAGTACAGTTGAGGAAACCTTCCAACAGACTCTCATCATTAGATTATCATTAACGTGCTTCATTCATGCTTTCATGTGTATGTATGTGTACATATATGATAAATCCTTTCACATAAACAAATTTACAGAACACATGATCATACTTCATTATAGATATACATTGCATGCACAATAAGATATAAAGGTGCATATGAGAATCATCCTCTCAATTGACATTATGAACATATTACACTTATAGTTATGCATGAGAGGTGTGTGTGCGTACATAGTGGTTTTAAAATGAAAAAATAGCAGCCACATTGGTGTTGGGGAAACCACCCTTAAAAGACCACAACACATACACAATATCCCTCAAGTCATAAACAACTCACATATACTGCATTGGCGACTATGGACCACACACCCACAATACATTATAGGAGACTAGAAAATACTCAACATTTTAATAGTAGACTCCTAACATGCATAAGATCACACATTCATATAGGGTTACATAGGTAGGGGTCATTCTACAATAGAATTCATCACAATCAAACATGTAGACCATACTTGACCCTAACATCATGATTCACATTATCATTATACCTAGATCATGATACTAGAACTAAAGACTACACACATAAACTTCATAGTCATGAAAATCATACTATCAATTAACTTTACATCTATTGACTTCAAGGAACAACATGTATATATAGACAGGAAGTAAACACCGCATCTATAAGTGGACCGAACCATACAAAATCCATCCCAAGACTATAGACAAGAAATTAGGTCAAGTTACCAATTTTCCAAGCCATGATTAATCATAGATCAATCCTCAACTATTCGTAATCATTAGCTAAATATAGTAATATCATTCAACAATACATCACAATCTAAGAATAATTCCATTAACATCAAATCAAGATCAAAAGACCCACTTTATAGGATAAATTGATAGATTAATTAGATCATGTTTTGTTCAAGGAAACGCTTTCAAAATCATCATAAAAACCTTAATTAAACATTACTTCATAATTTCAACGTCTTTTAAAACCTTTTGACAATGAACCCATGGTTAGCTTAAAAATTGGGAATTATGATCATAGAATCACATTGGAAAATATTTGATAGAACTCCTTAGATAAAAGGTTACCCAAGGATCAAGGATTACCATACATTAATAAAAGAAAATTCCATGCAATTTGGAGAAGAAAGAACTTGAAACTTCATCTAGCTTGAGTTTGAGTTTTTCCTCCAATGGAGTTTTGAGAGAATTTAGAAGAGAAGAGGGCTTTGGATTTTTGATTTCTCATTGGGTAATTGGGTTTTGATATGGGAATGGGGGAAAATATTACTTCAAAATCGTTTATAACCAACCCCCAAAGAAACCAAAATACCCCCACATAATTTGGACATTTTTAGAATAGTGAAACTTAACTTTCATTTTCGGAATTATCGTTGTGGAGCAAGTCCGTGTCGCGGAGTTGTTCTCACAAGATTTTTGGAATTAAATTTTGTGACAATAGAGTCCGCGACACATCCGCGACGCGGAACAAACATTGTCTTATTGAGAACCTAGTCCGTGACGCGGACATGTTTCACCAATGAACAAGTGCTTGCTTCCTTGGGCAGCTTGTTGGCCAAAGGTTGGGTCCTCCGCAAGGACCCATAGGTTGGTCCTTGGGGAGTCGTAACCGGATTTTTTGACCCTAAACATGTTTATTAAAACACTAGGGTCACCTCCACTATTTTTAGACTCCAACAACACATAAAAACAAGGCGAACAAACAAGGACATACTAGTACAAATAAAGACTAGTTTCCGGACGTCTTGATCGTCCATTGACGTTTGACCTCCAAACTCTATAAAACTGACTTCAACGGCTATATTTCATTATTTTAACAAGTTATTAACTTATAGAACTCATGTGGGTCTATAGTTCATCCTACTTCAATTTGATGGTTGTTACATTATCACCCACTTGGGAACATTCGTCCTCGATGACACTTGGAGAAATTTTCGACACATTCAAGGACTCCAAACATACAAGAAATACCAACTTCAGGTCATTATGTAGTCAATGCAACACAAGTTCGTTGAAACTTCATTCACTCACTCCTAATGTATCAAACACATAGACATTTCTTATGTTCATGGAAGGAACTACCTCATCCTAATGATGAAATGACCTTTTTCTTTTTGTTTCATCAAAATCTCAATATGCAATAACCTTTAGATCACACATAGGCATATTCACATTATCACTCAAGAGGCAATTAAGTAACTCACAAAAAATGCACATAAATCATGAGTAATCTAGATCAACGAAATCTTTATCATTTATACCTAATACCATCAAGGAAATACATAACATCACCATGTTTAGTTATGTTCAAGGAGGAATTTCCTTCTCCTTAACATACTAGTATGGTATCTTGAAGTTCATATACAAGCATTTCACAATGGTCAATTCATTTTAAGGAGAATTTCTCGTCTTCTAACAAAGGTATTGTCATACTCCATTCCTCATGAAGTTAAAATGGTAGATCACACCTAACACACTACAGCATTAGGAAGTTACTCCACAAAATTTTCAATTTCTTGCATAAGAACTAGTTTTTATAAACATGCATCATTTAGGAAAATTATTACAATTCATAGGCATACATCAATAATATTGGCTAGTCACACCATCACTTCTAAAGAGTGAGCCTATATTAGCACTTCCCAAATGACAAAGTCACACATTTTTAAAGGAACTCGTCTTTTCTTATGTAAAGAAAATTCAACACCTCTTTGTGGGGCCAAGATTCCCTCACATCAAAAGTGCTATATAGCATGTTCATTAAACCATTTCATGAAGTCAATTGCACATTTATAATATTAAGATGCACAAGAACATGAGAAGCATACAATTTATCAAAAATCATTTTTCATGCAATAAGAATCCTTCAAAACATGTGCAACATATTGTCATCTAATGACATGCATGACATATAGAGAACATGCAACTTATACTCATATGCAAGACTCCATAACATGAACAAGCTACTAGGAACTCTTCGTTTTAAAGCTTGAGTAAGAATATAAGGAAAAGATGGGGATATCAACAACCCTACTACTCATCTTATCATCACCCACTTAGGGTAAACCCAACTAAGAGAAACTCATCTCATCCAAGAGAACTTGGACTTTCCAATCCTTCTAGACTAGCACAACATACCCCTCTTGAGATCAAGCTTATCCAAACCCTTATTAGCATCACCTCATTCCACTCTAAAGGAGGAAATATTCCCTACTAACTTTTCACTAACACTCCACTAGGTGAGGATTTAAAGAGATCACAATTGAGTCTCTAAGTCACTCCACTTTATATTCATCACTAAAAGTGATTCTCAACATGGAGAATTTCAAGAAATCTCAAAGCGAGAACATTAAGGGCATTCAAAACCTTACCATCTAGGCACATTATCCCCTACTTAGGGTAAGCGTAATCAAATATTTATCACGCCATGCCCTTAAACACCAAGGTAAAGGCAAGTAAATAGCAAACCTACATATTCCTCGCATAAAAAGGTTGACACCATTAAGGGTTTCAAATCCTACCCTCAATAAAGGAAGCTTACCAATTCAACATCAATAGGTACTACTCAAGCACCACTATTCCTCCAAGTCCATCACCTAAAGGAAACTCATAAAAATCAAGTTAGGTCATATTGCCAACCACATGAGGCCTTAACTACTCAATAACTTCCAAGGGTAACTTTATAATTCCCATCAAATTCTACCCCCAAGTCATAAAAAGGTAAGTAGTTTCAGATTTATTCATACAAAGTTCATCACCTTAGGTAGTTCATCTATAGCCTTTAGAGAATATCCCTCCAACATAAGAATATACAAATCCCGGATGCTAAGAAAACATATCACACATGTTGGGACTCTTAGGATTCACTACCTCTTTTGTAGAAACTTAGGGTAACCATCCTCTATAGATACGTCCTCAGGGGGAAACATAGATGAACTTTGGCAATAGTGGCCTCTTTCCTTTCTACCAACACTAGGGCAAGGTATCTTCTAGTCCATTTAAACCCACCTCATCACTTTTGGTGGAACCTTCCAAAAACCATCCATCCCATGGTACAATCTAAGCACTCTTTTCAAATGACCACACTTAAGATCAATCTTAAAAGACAACTATCCTCTTTAAAGTTAGTCAACATCAATTCTCTTCTTCTCCCTATGAGTTAAGAAGTACATACATCCCTCTAAGTCAAACTTAGAGTAAAACATAATTCAAACTTATGGAACAAAATCCCTTCTACCCTTTTTCCCACTCTTAGGATAGGTTAATAAGGGAACTATTCAACTAGTCATATGGGTTCTCCTATTAACTAGCATACTTCACAACTTCCTTACTAGGTTCAGCACACCCTCTTCCCCTCTTAGGAGAAAGCCTATACAAAAGACTCAAATCCACACAAGGACAACTATGAAGCATTAGTCATATAAAAAGGGCATCATTCATATTTCACTATTTACCATATTTCTCCACAAACTTTCAAGCCTATACCATAACATTATACTATCATGTCACATAACCATAAAGCAACCTATCATTCCAAAGAGGACTTCATTCAAACATATCAACTCTTAACAAGCTAGAACTATATCATAACATAACTTCTGAACACAACATCTCACTCATCATAGATCACATATAGCCAGAATCGGCATCACAACAATAAATTCCAAATCCAAGTTCACATATGCTCATCTAGTCAGAAAACCATAATAAGCTTCAAAAATAACCTTTTTTTCCTCAAGCCTTGAGACATCATCCCTTCTAAGAATCACATCTAAAAGATCACCGGACAAGGAAACATAAGAGAGAGATTATATAGAGTTAAGCTCTATGAAACGACACAAGAGTAATGAAGAAAGTGAAACTTCTATCGTCTTGTAGCCTCTCGCTCATAGATGTGTCGCGACTCACACCGATGAACAAGACTTTACTAGACATGGCATTATGAGACTGTGAAACCTAAGACTATTTTTATAAACTCATGCTCAGATACCAAGGTTTTCACGACCGAGGAGCACCCCCTAAAAGTAACCGGCGTCGTCGACCTCTCGGAGGTCTTGGACAAGCCTCTTAGCATTCATTCATTGCATTTTAATAGAATTTTAGTGGAAAATTTCAAACTTTTTCATAGTATAACGCAATGGTAAAACATCACTTCATTTAAAATATCATAAGTACATAGTAAGGACACTAAGTCTCGTCTTCCCATCTTAGACTCAACATCAATAGAATATAATAGAATAGAATATATTGGGGACACGACCCTTAATCAACTAAAAGAATAACCTATACTATTACATGAACTTAATTTTAACACTTGGCATGAAGGCCCTTGAATCATTAAGGACACACTTGAACTTGGGAGTAGCTATCCAAGCTCTTCATTCTAGGAAAGATCCTCTAGCCATCACCACCTACACTTTGTGTAAAAAGATGAAGAGGGATGGTATTAGTACAAAAATGCACTAAGTATGATAGCTATCAAAAAACATGCTTCGAAGAGGACATTTATGTAGAAATCATGCATCATTTATGTAAGTAAAACTTCATGAACATTTGATACAATACACACAATATAGTTCACATACATTATATAGACATGGATACTATTTACAACATAACATAAAGCAATTTGTTACATTTAAGGCACATTTAATATCTTCATAGCATTACATGTCTTTTTACCTTAACTCTTCCACCCAAAAAAACCCTTAAGTAATAGTTAGTGCAATGCATGTGTAGTGCCTCATTCCACCATACATACTAAAGTATCACCTTAAGGTTACCAAGGTGAACCTTCATACAACCTTAATTAATTCAAGCATATACATTTATAAAGACATAGCATATCATGAAACATAATCTTCACATAAGAACCACCACCTAAGACATCCCCTAGTCACACTAGTGCAATGTGAAAGTAGCATCCCATAATACTACTCCCACAAAGTGTCCCTATGAAGTCACCCTAAACTTAGGCACACCATATTCAACAAGGTACAATTCATGCATTTAACCTTAGACATACTTCATAGACCTCATATAAGAACTCATCCAATTATCACGTCATAATCATAACCCATTTAGTCTATAGGCACATTTCAAGACATCATGCAAATCAATATTACTATGTCTTCATAATGAACCAATAGTTAACACTACATATTTAGAGTTCATTCATCAAGACATCACCATAAGACCTTATTCATAATGTCAGTCTAAGTCTACTTGTGCAATGTACATGTGAAGCTCCATAACCTCACACATACTAAGTAAACAATTCAAGGAGATCATAAGCATTTCCACTTACTTCATGCATCAACATAACAAGTTTAGCCAATAACATGCATATTAAGTATGACCTTCATCATGTAGCCAATAAGACCAATACTATGCATATAATTACAGCAAGTATGTTAACACCATCATGTCATGCATAGGATACATATACATATACATAAACATATAGAACTCCTTCCTAGAATTCCCTTCAAGAGCTACTTGTGCAATGTAGAGGTAAAGTCCCATTCCCTCACCTACGCTAAGCAAAATCCCTTTGGTAGTCGTAGTTAGGGTTTATCATCTTACTTCCGTTGTTCATTTTACATTTGGAAAACTTCACCTTAACCTACATTAGACCATGTGAGCTAAGATTCTAATCTAGTATTAACCCCTCACACCGAAAGGAGAGCATCCTGCTTTCCAAGGTAGGACATCCACATCATCATAGCATCTAGGTGGATCTACTTTCTAGGTTCTTATGGGGGCATATTGTTATAGAACTAGGAGGTTGTTACTAGAATCCCTCTTTATGCTAATTTGCATTGTATTTTTCACCTCATGAGAATATCGGGGGAATCTTCATCGTTAAGAGACCCCTCTCATTGTAAAGTATACTCGATGCTTAGCTAATTTCCTTTTTGTAAATCCTTTAAGTCTTTATTAAAGATTTGTTCATAAGATATGCCTTAGGATATTAACTCCTTATATAAAATATATATAGCTCATAGGTTATTGATAAGAATGTCCTTTCATCAAACCATCATCATGTGAGAATGTCTTTCACATAATCATAACATTCATAACATAGTCTAGTTTAGAGTACAATTGAGAAAACCTTCTAAGAGAATATCATTTACTAGATTATCATTAACGTGCTTCATTCATGCTTTCATGTGTGTGTATGCGTACATATATGATAAAGCCTTTCACATAAACAAATTTACACAAAACATGATCATATTTCATTATTATATACATTAAAGCTTTCATGTGTGTGTATGCGTACATATATAATAAAGCCTTTCACATAAACAAATTTACACAAAACATGATCATACTTCATTATTATATACATTAAAGCACAATAAGATATAAAGGTGCATATGATAATCATCCTCTCAATTCACACCATGAACATGTTACACTTATAGTTATGCCTGAGAGGTATGTGTGTGTACATAGTGGTTTTATAATGAACTAATACCACCCTTAAAAGACCACAACACATATACAATATCCCAGTAGTCATAAACAACTCACATATAGAGCATTAGCGACTATAGACCACACACCAACAATACATTATAGGAGACTAGAAAATACTCAACATTTTAATAGTAGACTCCTAACATGCATAAGATCACACATTCATATAGGGTTACATAGGTAGGGGTCATTATACAATAGTATTCATCACAATCAAACATGTAGACCATACATTACCCTAACATCATCATTCACATTATCAATACCTAGATCATGATACTAGACTCTAAGACTACACTTATGAACTTCATAGTCATGAAAATCATAATATCAATTAACTTTAAATTTATTGACTTCAAGGAACAACATGTATAGATAGACAAGAAGAAAACACCACATTCATAAGTGTACCAAACCATACAACAACCATTCCAAGTTTATAGACAAGAAATTAGGTCAACTTACCAATTCTCCAAGACATGATTAATCATAGATCAATCCTCAATTCATAATCAATAGAAAAATATAGTAATAGCATTCAACAATACATCACAATCAAAGCATAATTCCATTAACATCAAAACAAGATCAAAAGACCCACTTTATAGGATAAATTGAGAGATTAATGAGATCATGGGTTCTTAAAGGAATCACATTTAAAATCATTATAAAAACCTTTATTAAACAGTACTTCATCATTACAACGTCTTTTAAAACCTTTTGACGATAAACCCATGGTTAGATTAAAAAATGGGAATTTTGGTAATTGAATCACATTAGAAAATCTTTGATAGAATTCCTCAGATGAAAGGTTACCCAAGGATCAAGGGTTACCATACCTTAATAAAAGATAATCCCATGCAATTTAGAGAACAAAGCAGTTGAAAATTCATATAGCTTGAGCTTGAGTTTTTCCTCCAATGAAGTTTTGAGAGAATTTAGAAGAGAAGAGGGCTTTGGATTTTTGATTTCTCATTGGGTAATTGGTTTTTGATATGGAAATGTGGGTAAATATGACTTCAAAACCATTTATAACCAACCCCCAAAGAACCCAAAATACCCCCACATAATTTGGACCTTGTTAGAATAGTCAAACTTAACTTTCAGTTTTGGAATTATCGTTGGGGAGCAAGTCCGCGTCACGGAGCTATTTCTACAAGATTTTTGGAATTAAATTTTGGGACAGTAGAGTCCGCGATACGTCCGCGACGCGGACAAACATTTGTCCTATGGAGAACCTAATCCGCGACGCGGACATGTTTCACCAATGAACAAGTTCTTGCTGCCTTGGGCAGCTTGTTGGCCAAAGATTGGGTCCTCCTCAAGGACCCCTAGGTTGGTCTTTGGGAGTCATAACCATACGTTTTGACCCTAAACTTGTTTATTAAGACAATAGGGTCACATCCATAGTTGTTATACTCCAAATAACACATAAAAACAATGAAAACAAACAAGGACACACTAGCACAAATAAAGATTATTTTCCGGACGTCTTCGTCGTCCATTGACGGTTGACCTCCAAACTCTATAAAACTGACTTCAAAGGATATATTTCATTATTTTAACAAATTATCAACTCATAAAACTCATGTGGGTCTCTAGTTCATCCCACTTCAATTTGAGGGTTATTACATTATCCCCCACTTGGGACATTTTTGACACATTCAAGGATTCAATGACCCATTTAGAAACTCACAAAATTCAAAATAGCATAGCATAATATTCAATGCACCAAACATACAAGAACGCCAACTTCAGGTCATTATGCTTTAATGCAACACAAGTAAGTAGAAACTTCATTCACTCACTCCTAATGCATCAAACACATTTCTTATGTTCATGGGAGGAACTACCTTATCTTAATCATGACATGAACTTCTTCTTTTAGTTTCATAAAAATCTCAATATGAAATAACCTTTAGATCACACATAGGCATATTCACATTATCACTCAACATGCAATTAAGTAACTCACACAAAATGCACATAAATCATGAGTAATCTAGATCAACGAAATCTTTATCATTTAGACCTAATACCATCAAGGAAATACATAACATCACAATGTTTAGTTATGTTCAAGGAGGAATTTCCTTCTTCTTAACATGCTAGTATGGTATCTTGAAGTTCATATACAAGCATTTCACAATGGTCAGTTCATTTTCAGGAGAATATCTCGTCTTCTAACCAAGGCATTCTCATACTCCATTCCTCATGAAGTTAAAATGGTAGATCACACCTAACACACCACAGCATTAGGAAGTTACTCCACAAAATTTTCAATTTCTTGCATAAGAACTAGTTTTTATAAACATGCATCGTTTAGGAAAATTATTACAATTCATAGGCACACATCAATAATATTGGCTAGTCACACCATCACTTCTCAAGAGTGAGCCTATATTAGCACTTCCCAAATGACAAAGTCACATATTTTTAAAGGAACTCGTCTTTTCTTATGTAAAGAAAATTCAACACCTCTTTGTGGGGCCAAGATTCCCTCACATCAAAAGTGTTATATAGCATGTTCATTAAACCATTTCATGAAGTCAATTGCACATTTATAATATTAAGGTGCACAAGAACATGAGAAGCATACAATTTATCAAAAATCATTTTTCATGCAATAAGAATCCTTCAAAACATGTGCAACATATTGTCATCTAATGACATGCATGACATATGGAGAACATGCAACTTATACTCATATGCAAGACTCCATAACATGAACGCCCTACTAGGAACTCTTCGTTTTAAAGCTTGAGTAAGAATATAAGGAAAAGATAGGGATATCAACAACCTTACTACACATCTTATCATCCCCCACTTAGGGTAAACCCATCTAAGAGAAACTCATCTCTTCCAAGAGAACTTGGACTTTCCAATCCTTCTGGACTAGAACAGCATCCCCCTCTTGGGATCAAGCTTATACAAACCCTTCTTAGCATCACCTCATTCCACTCTAAAGGAGAAACCATTCCCTACTAACTCTTCACTCACACCTCATTCCACTCTAAAGGAGGAACCATTGCCTACTAACTCTTCACTCACACTCCCCTAGTTGTGAGGATTTCAAGAGATCACAATTGAGTATCTAAGTCACTCCACTTTATATTCATCACTAAAAGTGATCCTCAACATGGAGAATTTCAATGAAACTCAAAATGAGAACATTAAGGGCATACCTTACCATCTAGGCACATTATCCCCTACTTGGGGTAAGCCTAATCAAATATCATCACACCATACCCTTAAACATCAGGGTCAAGGCAAGTAAAGAACAAACCTACATATTCCTCACATAAGAAGGTTTGACACCATTGAGAGTTTCAAATCCTACCCTCATAAAAGGAAGCTTACCAATTCAACATCAATAGGTACTACTTAAGCACCACTATTCCTCCAAGTCCATCACCTAAAGGAAACTCATAAAAATCAAGTTAGGTCATACTACCCAACCACATGAGGCCTTAACTACTCCATGACTACCAAGGGTAACTTCATAATTCCCATCAAATTCTACCACTAAGTCATAAAAAGGTAAGTAGTTCCAGATTTATTCATACAAAGTTCATCACCTTAGGTATTTCATCTATATTCTTTAGATAATATCCTTCCAACATAGGACTATAGAAATATCGGATGTTAACAAAACATATCACACGTGATGGGACTGTAGGATTCACTACCTCTTTTCTAGAGACTTAGGGTAACCATCCTCTCTATATACGTCCTTAGGGGAAAACATAAAAGAGATTTTGAAATAGAGGACTCTTTACTTTCTTCCAACACTTGAGCTTGAGTTTTGCCTCCAATGGAGTTTTGAGAGAATTTGGAAGAGAAGAGGGTTTTAAAATTTTAATTTCTCATTGGGTAATTAGGTTTTTATATGGTAATGGGGGTAAATATGACTTAAAACCATTTATAACCAACCCCAAAGTATCCAAAATACCCCCACATATATTGGACCTTTTTATAATAGTCAAACTTAACCTTCATTTTTTGAATTATTGTTTGGGAGAAAGTCCGCGTCGCGGAGCTGTTCCCACAAGATTTTTGGAATTAAAATTTGGGACAGTAGAGTCCGTGACACGTCCGCGACGCGGAACAAAATTTTTGCCAATGGAGAACCTAGTCCGCGACACATACATGTTTCACCAATGAACAACTTCTTACTGCCTTGTGCAGCTTGTTGGCCAAAGGTTGGGTCCTCCTCAAGGACCCCTAGGTTGGTTCTTAGGGAGTCGTAACCGGGCGTGTTGACCCTAAACTTGTTTATTAAGACACTAGGGTCACCTCAACTGTTTTAAGATTCCAAACAACACATAAAAACAAGGAAAACATACAAGGACACACTAGCACAAAAAAAAATAGTTTCCGGACGTCTTGGTTGTCCGTTGACGTTTGACCTCCAAAATCTATAAAATTGAATTCAAAGTATATATTTCATTATTTTAACAAATTATTAACTCATAAAACTCATGTGGGTATCTAGTTTATCCTACTTCAATTTGAAGGTTGTTACCGTCAGGGAGGCAGTAGTTAGGCAAAATTGTGTTTCCTCCCTTGAGCCTAAGTAAGATTCAAGCCAACTTTGACGGACCATCTAGGGCACCATGGCTCGTGGTGGTGCCCGTGGTGTTTGAGGCATTAGCCTCCTCAATTATGCACTACTCCCATAAATCTAAGGACACCCCATGAGCCTTCTCACGGCCTGTGGTTCTGACCACAAGTCGTGAAGTGGCTTGTGAATGGGTGCCTTGGATTGGCACCTTTTCTAGGCACACTTCCTTGCCATCATAGGTGGCACAATGGCTGGTGGTGGACACCATGGGTCACGAAGACCATCGTGGTGATTTTATGCACTGGCTAGGCCTAGTTTTTAGGCAGCCTTGGTTCCTCATCATGGCCTACACCCAAAACCTTTAGTCGTTGCCCTTAACTCTCGATGTTAACTCACACATTTGGGCTCTACTTGAACCTATCATTTCACGTGTCATTACATTATCCCCCAGTTAGAAACATTCGTCCTGGGATGACACTTTTAACACGTTAAGGGAAAAATGACTCAAGACTCACATCACATCATGCATGCAACATAATAAACAATGCATAAACATAGTAGGAAACATCAACTCCACATCTAAAGGCTCAAAGAAACACAAAAAAGTAGGAACTAAATCTATCAACTCAATATGCACCAAAACATCAACATTTCTCATTCGTTGGAGTAACTTTCCTTCTCCAACCCATATCATGATCAACACACGTCATAAGACACAATATGAAATTACTCTCAAAAGAACATTTAGGCATGTTAAACAGTTAACCTTATGAAGCATATAGACAACTCATATCAAATGCACATCAACATGAGGAACATAAAACATGAAAACTTATTTTCTCATTTGAAGAAAAATTCAACTAAAACTTTCATACCATAAGAAGATCATGTAAACATATATTACACAAGACTCCAAAACATGAACAATCTACAAGGAACTCATGGTCTCTAGGTTAAATAGGAATAGAGTGAAAGAGATAAGGATAAGGTAACTCTTAGCAACCTTACTACCAATCACACTATCCCCCACTTAAGAGTAAATCCAACTAAGGCAAACATAAAAACAACATAGGAACCTCAATAATATTCATAACTATAAGAAATCGTTAACTTATCGGTTCCTTCATACGGAAGAGCTTTATTTTTCTTTTCTAGCTAGAAGCATATAGAAACAGTTTCTCTTTGGAGAATTTAGATCCGAGTCATTAGAAGAATATCTTCCTTTGGCCAAGAATTTTTGGCAATCTCTCAACTTATGACCCTTCTTGCCACACCTAAAGCATCCATCCTTGCCTGCAAGGTACTTTCCCAAATGTTGCTTCCCAGACATGGCACACATAGATCTTTCAAAAGAAGAACAACCTCTATTTCCTCCTTTTGAATTAGGGTTAGACACCCTATAATTGGTGATCATTAGGGAATATTTGTTGTACAACCTTTTATTGGACCTAGTTTGACCTTGCTCATCGGGCCTAGTTCTTTTTGCCTCCTTATTCATTTTCCTAAGTTTTGTCTCCACAATGTTTTGAGCAAAGACCATGAACCTGGAGATATCCATGTCATAATTAGCATTATCGTACGACATTCTTCTTCAATTGGACTTGAAACTGCCATTACAAACTTATTCATTCTAGCCCTCAATCTTTCCACTAATGTTGGAGAATACATGGAGAGTTAGGTTAACTTTAGAGAATACTCCTTAACACTAATATCCCCTTGAGTCCTTGATGAAGGTTCATGACCTCTACCAACTTTTGTTCCCTCAAATCTAAGGGGAAAAATTTATCTTGGAAAGCCTCTTTGAACACTTCCAAACCTATAGGACCCACTCCTCTTGGCCTCTCATATTTCCATTGTTAATACCAAATTCAAGCTATATCTTTTAGTTGGTAGGCCTCTAACTCCGCCTTCTCCTCCAAAGCACCCCATAGGATTAAGTATTTTGAAAACCTCATCAACAAACCTTTGTGGATATTCTTCCACCTTTGAACCTAGATATTCGGGGGATTCATTCTAGTGAAATCCCTCGATCTCGAAGCCATATTACTCTTATTAGCATTCACCCTAGGCCGTACATTTCTAGTAAATTGGGTCGTACGAGGCCATATTACTCTCATTAGCATTCACCCTAGGCTATACAATCAAACACTTCATTCAAAACGCTTTGAAAACACATCGGAAGTCTATTTTCTCAACATGGCCAACTAAAAACAACATTCAAAACATAAGAAGGGACACGACCCTTTACAATCGAAATGTCTAACCATAGTCTATTACATGAAAAGAAAGGAATATCTAAACACTTGTCCTCGGTGTATGAGGACATACCCTTTGCCTTGGAAGAATCTCGAGTCCAAGATTCAACTAGAGAGAGAACACTCAGAGTACTGAACCTACACTTTGGTAAAAATAAGAGAAATATGGGCTACCAAAATTATGTACTACGTATGATACATATGCAAAAACATGCTTAAAACGGACATTTCATTTGAATGTCATGCATATGCCAATTTGATAAAACATTATGAATATAAGTATAAGAGGCATAATATCCAAACATAAGCATCATATAAGTCATATCCTCACATTAAAAACATAATAAATATATAAACTAGTAACTTACAACATTAATCCTTCACCTCAAGTAACCCTCTATTCATACCTTATGCAATGTATGGATAGAGTCTCATACCATCATCCACACTACCTTAAGTTAACCAAAAGTGAACTTACCATTCAACCTTTCCATCTTCACACCATAGTCATACATAGGAGACATGAATACTTCATAGGTCATCTCAACACATAAGGACCATCACCTAATAAAACTCTAAGTCATAGTTGTTAAATGTTTGACTAGCATCCCATACTACTACTCAATCAAGTACTCCTTGAATCCAACATAGACAAGGCACATTCATATTCATTAAGTCAAGACAGGGAAGTAACTCATATTACAACTCAAGTAAAGCATCCATAACCTTATTAAGTACATAAGTCAATATTCTTCATTTACATCATCATAAGAGCACATTCTTTTCATTAACATTATAAAATAACACACCATCACCCCTGTCAAATCCTACTTGTGTAATGCATAAATGACGTCCCATACCATCACCTACACTAAGTAGTGCATTGTCAAGAAGATATAGTTCATTTAAAATTCTTTGTGGGTGTAAGCCTTTAACTGAGATGGACCAAGTGACAAACGCATGGAATCCCGGTGTCACCCTCACCGGATAAGGGATTTCTACTAACCTAAGGTGGGACCATTATTTTCAAGCTTAGGTGGATCCACTAGTTATATACCTCTATGGGAACATATTTATGGGATAGGGAGATTGCTACTAGATACCCCGTCTCAACTCTCGGATGAGCATCCATCTCAAGGGATTTCTACTAGATACCCGCAACTCCTGTATAACATCCATCCCAGTCCATATCCACTCGGTGCTTAGCATTGTTCCCCATAGAGTACTTAGACATTCATTACATTATTCATTATTATGGGACAAGAGATTGTTAATAGATACTGCACCCCAATTCATGTATGAGCACCCTTTCAACCCAACTTTCATTTATTAGAAATCTCATAGATTCAAAGATGATAATAACCTTTCAACAAAGAATCCCCACATTGTGAGGAAGTCCTTTCAAAACATGTAATTATCATTCATTAGAGTACAATTGAGAATAGCCATTAAATGGGCTCAACATCATTAACATTATCATAAAACTTCAGCCATTAGTCAGTCATGAGTGTGTGTGAGTATGTAAGAATAGCCTTTCACATATATCATTATCATTAATACTTTGACTTCTAGCATATTTATAATACATTCATGGTAATCAAACACATATTATTCTCATCATAATCATACATTAATAATTCATACATTTCCTTACAAGGCAATGATCGCAACATATATAATAAGTAAATACCTCCACCTTTCAAGTGGATCAATAGTTCAAGCGTAATTTTACTTCAACATTAAATTGATCATAACTTGTCCTATCAAGGACATGAATCTCCAATCACCTAAACACAAATAATTCACTACAATTAAGTCATATAAATGATACAATTCAATAACTCAAAGCAATTTGGACATAGATCATTCATAAACTCTCATAATCAACAAACCCACTTAAAAAGAACACAATTTAGGAGTTGAGAGAATTCATAGGTTAATAGAGTATTTTTATCATAAATCATCAATTAAACACTAATACAATCATAATATGTCAATAATAACCATTTGAATATGTTTGATGAAAGACTCCATGAGATTGAGTAAACCCTAGGTTTTTCATGAATCTTGAAAACATGAAATTACTTTTGCTATTGGCTCCTTGAATGAAAGGATATACAAGGATGAAGATGACCATACCTTGATTTTGAATCCCCACAAAAATTGAGGAAGAAAAATCTTGAAATCACCCAACCCAAGCTCCAATGGCTTCCTTCTTTTTCCTCGAGCATTTAGAGAGATAAGTTTTTAAAGAGGAAGAACTTTGGGGTTTTGATTTGGCTTTTTTGAATAAAGGAGTTAATGAAGTGTTTTAAGACTTGAAACTATTTATATTCATGGTACAAATCCCTTTAAAATCAACCCCACATAATAAAACAGTAAAACCAATTCACTTAAAACTCCCTTATTAGTGAAGCCCCGTTAGGGACCACACCATGGCCTAGAAAAGGTGCCAAACCAAGCATTGGTCTGGATCCATTATTTGTGACAACCCAAATCCATAATTTTTCTATAAAAACTCAAAGCATTGGTCTGGATCCATTCAACATTGAAGAAAGAACTATACATTCATATATAAAAGAATTAAATTCATAGTCTGATAGATCTTCTAAGATGTGATTATCGAAAAAGAATAATGATAGATGTAATACCTCGAAAATAGCTTAGGGGCTCTAGAGTCTAATATGTTGGTCTTGGTTTTCTAATGTCCTAAATATGCCTAAAATATAGTATATAGTCAGTATCAAAAATATTAGAGGTGTTGGAAGTCAAACGTCAAGGGACGACTAAGACGTTTGACGACTAAGTCACCAAAATGTCTAAAATGTGATTATATGTGTTTATGTGTGTTTCATGTTGTTTTAAGGTTCTTAATAGAGTTAATATATCATGTATAGTAAGTGGTTAAAGTTTCGTGAAGTTTGGAGGTCAAACGACCAAGAATGTCCAAGGCGTTCGAAAGATATGCCTTGAGTCGACCTTGTACGTCTAGGCGAGTTTCGTTGAGTTTTAGGTGTTCGTTTTGTATGAAAGTTATGTGAGAGGTGTTAAAATTATATAAGATTGTATTTGTGTTGGAAACGTCCGTGAAATTATCCCCAAGGACCATCAAAGGGTCCTTGAAGAAGGACCCAAAAATCAGTGTGCAGGCTGTCCCAAGCAACCTTGGGGACGGAGCAGTCAACGGCCAGTCGTGGCTGTGACGCCCCGTCACAGGGTTCCGTCATGGGGGCCCTAGCCAAGGGTGAATATTGGAACCTTGGCAATCCACTGTAGCCACCAACGGAGGGCTGCGACGCCTCGTTGTGGCCATGATGCCCCGTCAAGGGCAGGCGTTCCAAGCACCTGTTCCTGCGTGCAAAGTTGTTGCCAATTAAGGGGTGAATTGGTAAATTCACCCCACTTCTAAATTAAGTGTTGTACGGTTATTTGAGGGTCTTATGGGTATATTAATTAACTATATAAGTAGTTAACAACCTAGAGACTTCATTCTTCAAAATTGAAAATCCAAAACACTTAGAAAATATCCCAAAGACTCCATTGAAGACCCTATTGAAGAGGCAGCTTGGTGAGGGGGTTTTGTGTCGAAATTCTTCATCAAATTGAAGAATTATCATCCTTGAGGTATGACTTTTGATCCTTGAAACTTATTTCATCAAGGAGCCCAATCCTCAATATGTTTTTCAAAGTTTTCTAAAGTGAATTGTCCAATTTTGGGATTTCTACCATGGGTTCTTGCATAAATGATTTCTAAACATTGAATTATGATCTAATTGATATTGTATTGATGATTTTAACATAAATTACCTATAAACCCATGTAAATTGATGAACCCTAGTTTTGACTACTTATTGGAATACTTGATATTAAGTTAATATTAATGAATTATTGTGTAGTTTCTTAAGGGCTTTATAATGATATAAGAATTGTATTCAACTGATATCTAGTTGATCTTAGATTGTTAAACCTAGAATTAATTGATGTAGATTCATTGAGTTTTATGGTTATTGCTTTGAATTACTGTTCATGGCCATGGGTAAGGGCCTTGTGATATTGAATTGGTTGATTTGACATTGAATTGAAGTGTGGATGAGGGGATGAAGGTATGCTGCCCATTTTCTTTAATTTGATATTAATTATACTTCGATTCTATTGTGCTTGGTATGGTCCACTTATGGTGGCGGTGTTATGTGTTTTACTTGCAATTGTGTAGCCTTGTCGGCGTTGCTTTATGTAATATTATGAGCATGGCCTTATTGGCAACTACTTTAAGTTAGGTGGCTATTTGTGTAGTTTGATTATGTGAAGCATGACATTACCTATCTATATGTGAAGTTATTTAGTCATGTATGTATTCTTCTAGTTATGTTGCCTTAAGTGATCATGTTAGACTTTGACTTGACATTATGAGAGTAGTGTTAGGTTAAGTCTTGGTTATTCATACTTGACTTTATGAGTCTATGTTGAGTATATTAATGATGTTATGATGATATATAGGGTGACTTGAAGATGTTAGGTTGTTTTAGAGGTGTTTCTAGAATGACTTGTATTATGTGTTAAAAGTGAAGTATGTGATGTCTTGTCTTGGTTGACTTGTATCTCTTTCTTGATTTATATAAGATTATGGATATGTGATGTCTTGATTTAGGGTGTTATAACTCTTAGTCGTGAATGTATGAATGACATATGACTTTAAATGATTTTATGAGAGTCTTTTATGTGCAAACCTTGACTTAAAGGGAAGGTTAAGATTGATTGAAGTGTAAGCCGTAATGGTATCCTTCAAAGTAAAGGAATGATGGACTTAAGGTTAGTTGGCTGGAACGGAATCATATTAACACTTAGGAAAGTCATCATGAGCTTCTTATCGCCATTGTGAGGTAGCCCTAGTGGACCTTCCTTGATAGGGTAAATGTAATTGGGTTATGAACTAGATATGGAACCCTTTTATGTAAACCTAATGTATGAAATACTCTATGAGAAAGAAGGCTAGCACCAAGTGAGTATGGCAAGGGAAGTAGTTGTAGTTAAGTATGAGACTAGAATACAAAGAAGCCCTTCATATTCCTTAACCATGTGCCTACATGGGATGTGTCTAAGTTCTACCATTGGCAAGTAGAACAACCTCATCGGAGTAGGATAGAACTCCGAATTCCATGTCTTGCTACCATGGTCTATGTCGGTTATTGCCTATTCTCATCATGTGGAATACCTATTAGCATTAGATAAGTATATGAGGTTTAAGTGGTGGTATGGGACGCTATCTAGACATTGCACAAAAGGCTTTGAAGGTGTTATGTGGAATTTCCTAGATCTTGTCCAAGACCATTATGTGAGTGTCTTATGTGATGTATTATGTGAGTGTCTTATGTGATGTATTATGTGAGTGTCTTATGTGATGAATGAGTCTTAATGAACGAATGAACTAATGACCTATGTTAGTAACTATGTAAATGAATGAGTACCTAATCTAAAGTGGCTTAAGAATTCCTTAGCTAAAGTGTGAGGAGGGCCTGGAAGGATGATCTCTTCATGTCTTATCTTTGGAAGTCTTGAGGATGACTCTAGTTAGGGAAGTTGGTTAATCTTGTTGACATGATCTAAGCCTTAGGTAGTCTTAAGGACTATTTAGGTAATCTTGAAGAGGTCACTATGGACGTTATCTTCTTGATGTACTTATGTAGGTCTTTTGATAGCCTTTGGGTAGAGAATCTCATATCACCTATGGTTGGTGATTTAGTGAGAATGATTCTACTATAAGGAGTCCATAGAATCACATGAGTGTGTGTGTAAGGGATTGTATGGGCGGTTCCTTCACATTTTACTTATGGGAGACTTAGGATTCATGATTGGTTGAGAAATCTCACAATAATATTTATGATTGCTTTGTAAGTATGTATGTAACTCATTGTAGGTAATCTTAAGGGTCGTTTAGGCACATCTAGAGAGGGTGTATGGGCGGTCTCTCTTTGTGTGACTTAAGTGAATCTTAGGATGACTTTATGTGAGGGAATTACATGCTAGAAGTTGAGTTTTAAGAGGATTTAGCAATTCACTGTAACAGTGAATTAATTCACCGTACAGTGAATATAGCTCACTGTAAAGTGATGCTTAAAAATTGTATTTTTGGTTAATTGTTATCTTATGTGTTTCTTAATTGCTAAATGATGTATTATGATTTAAGTATGATTTATAAAATGAAAAGATGCATATTTCAAATAAAGTCCGTTTTCATGATTTTTATGCATAATGCCATACTTAGTACATGTGGTTGTACTAATTCCATGCTTTATTTTCTATCTTTTGTTCTTAATAGGTGAAGAGCTTTGTGAAGTGAAGACTTGGACTTAGAAGATCGTTCAAGAGAATTTGAAGTATGTCCTCAATTGACTCGAGGGCATATTTCTTTTATGTTTTCTTTGAAGTATTGTAATAGACTATGTCTTTCTATTTTCGTATTGAAGTATGGGCCGTGTCCCAAGTATTCTTGTGTCATAAGATGATGAGATTGAGACTTAGTGTTTTTCCTAATTTCTACTTATATGAAAGAGTTTAAAGAATTCTATATTGTTTTACGAAAAGTTTTAATTCCGCACTATTTTTCATTATGTATATGCGATGAATAATATGAAAGAGGCTTGTCTTAGAACTTCGAGAGTTCGACGACGCCGGTTACAATCCAAGATTGTACTCTAACTTCTAGGGTATGGTTTTGGGATTTGACAAGCTTGGTATCAGAGCATAGGTTGGTGAAAGTGGTCTTAGGAATCAAAAAGTCTCATCAAGTCACGTCTAGTAGAGTCTTGACCATCGGTGTGAGTCGCGACACATCTATGGGCGAGAGGCTATAGGAAGAAAGAGTTTCCCTTCTTTTCTACTCCTATGTCGTGCGGTACAGTAAATATTATGGTTATCCTTCTTATGTGTTTCCTTGTGTTTCTAGGAGATGAATACTAGAAGGATGGCCGCTTGAAGGTTGGAAGAGGAGAGTGTGAATGAGGAGATTCCTCCTCAAGTTGAGCAAGTTGAGCAAGTTCCTCAAGGTGCTCAAGGTGCTCAAGTGCCTCCCCAATGTGATCATGTTCCTAATGTTGGTGGAGGTAATAAGGTTCCGGTGGTTCATCCAGAGTTGACTACTCAAGAGATTAGAGAGGCTTTGATGGCTTTAGGTCAAGCCGTAACTACTCAAATCAATTTGAGTATGATGCCTAGGGTTGTGGAGAGCACTATGACTTCTAGGTTGAGAGACTTTGTGAGGATGAATCCTCCTATCTTTCTTGGCTCTAAGGTAAATGAGGAACCTCATAAGTTTCTTGGTGAAGTGTATAAGGTGTTGAGTGTTATGGGGGTTACATCTAGAGAGAAGGCGGAATTGGCTTCATACCAATTGAGGGATGTTTCTCAAATTTGGTATACTCAATGGAAGGACAATAGGCCGGAGGATTCGGGTCCTATTGAGTGGGAAGAGTTTAAGGGAGCTTTTCTTGGCAAGTATTTTCCCCGAGGGAGGAGAGAAGTCAAGGTGGAGGAGCTTATTAATCTCAAGCAAGGAAATATGATTTTTGAGGAGTACTCTTTGAAATTCTCAACATTGTCTAGGTATGCTCCTTCTCTTGTGTCCAATCCAAGAGATGAAATGAGTCGGTTTTGTACCGTAGTAGCCGACTTGGTGAATGATGAATGTCGTACCGCTATAATTCATGATGATATGACCCTATCTAGACTCATGATGTATGCACAATCGATTGAGGAGTCTAAATTTAGGAGGATGGATAGAAGTTTGAAAAGGAGTGTTGCTAGTGATCAAGATCAACCTAGGTTCAAGAAAAGAGTTCAATCTCAAGAAGAGCCTAGGAGGGCTAAGATGAGGTTTGAGAAAGGAGGTAGTTCCAAGGATGGCAAACCTACTTGTGCCAATTGTGGCAAGAAACACTATGGTGAGTGTCTATTGGGTACCGGGAATTGCTTTGGTTGTGGTAAGGAAGGACATAAGGCTAGGGATTGTCCTACGATTGCTTCTAGAGGTAGAGAGGGTAAGCAAGTTGCTACTAGTGTTCCAAAGGAAGATGCTCCAACTAAGAGGCGTTTCTATGCACTCCATACTAGAGTTGAGAAGCCGGATGAGAATGAGGGTGATTATGATGTTGGTAAGTTCTCTTTCTTTTGTTAAGATTTGAGTTCCTTCTAAGTGGGGGAGTATGGTTTGTAGATGAGATAGAAGTTCTTGAATTTGTTGCTTGTGCATGATGTTTAGGAGTTTGGTTGAAATTGAATTTCATTAACTTCTTGCATTGTGTGTTTTATTGATTTATGATCATGTTGTAAGATGTGTTTATATGATGTTACTTTGCATAGTAGCATGTTCATATCATGAATTGCCAAAAAGTTACATTTTTGAAAATTTGGCAAAATCACTGTAGCTTGTTAAACTGCTCACTGTAAAATTTTGGTTAAAATGACTATTTGATTCGTTGGTCTAAAATTTTGGTAATGTGGTTAGAACTGATGTATATGAGTACGGTATTGAGTATAAAGTGAGTTTTTGCTATTTGGATTGAAGCATGTGAGTTTCATAGTATAACGAGTTATAGAATTGTCTTCTAGTTTCTTGTTGTGTTGCGAATATCTTGACTATGTGAAGTTGATGTTTTCCTCTTGTATATGTGTTGTATGGTTTGGTTATGTGCTGCTAGTTGAGTCTCTTATCTTGGAAGTGTTCGGAGAGTGGCAAGTGTCATTCGATGATGAATGTTGTCCAAGTGGAGGAGATTGTAATACCTCGAAAATAGCTTAGGGGCCCTAGAGTCTAATATGTTGGTATTGGTGTTATAATGTCCTAAATATGCCTAAAATATAGTATATAGGCAGTAGCTAAAACATTAGAGGTGTTTGAAGTCAAACGTCAAGGGATGACTAAGACGTTTGACGACTAAGTCACCAAAATGTCTAAAATGTGATTATATGTGTTTATGTGTGTTTCATGGTGTTTTAAGATTCTTAATAGAGTTAATATAGCATGTATAGGCAGTGGTTAAAGTTTCGTGAAGTTTGGAGGTCAAACGACCAAGAACGTCGAAGGCGTTCGAAAGATATGCCTTGAGTCGACCTTGTACGTCTAGGCGAGTTTCATTGAGTTTTATGTGTTCGTTTTGTGTGAAATTTATGTGATAGGTGTTAAAGTTATAGATGATCGTATTGGGTTGGAAATGTATGGGAAATTATCCCCAAGGACCATCAAAGGGTCCTTGAAGAAGGACCCAAAAATCAGTGTGCAGGCTGTCCCAGGCAGCCTTGGCGACGGAGCAGTCAACGGCCAGTCGTGGCTGTGATGCCCCGTCACAGGGTTCCGTCGTGGGGACCTTAGACAAGGGTGAAGATTGGAACCTTGGAAAGCCACTGTATCCACCAACGGAGGGCTGCGACGCCCTGTTGTGGCTGTGACGCCCCGTCAAAGACAGGCGTCGCAAACACCTGTTCCTGCGCGCACAGTTGCTGCCAATTAAGAGGTGAATTGGTAAATTCACCCCACTTCTGAATTAAGTGTTGGACTGTTATTTGAGGGTCTTATGGGTATTTTAATTAACTATATAAGTAGTTAACAACCTAGAGACTTCATTCTTCCAAATTGAAAACCCAAAACACTTAGAAAATATCCCAAAGACTCCATTGAAGACCCTATTGAAGAGGCAGCTTGGTGAGGGGTTTTTGTGTCGAAATTCTTCATCAAATTGAAGAATTATCATCCTTTAGGTATGGATTTTGATCCTTGAAACATATTTCATCAAGGAGCCCAATCCTCAAGATGTTTTTCAAAGTTTTCTAAAGTGAATTGTCCAATTTCGGGATTTCTACCATGGGTTCTTGCATAAATGATTTCTAAACAATGAATTATGATCTAATTGATATTGTATTGATGATTTTAACATAACTTACCTATGAACCAAGGTAAATTGATGAACCCTAGTTTTGACTACTTATTGGGTTACTTGATATTAAGCTAATATTGATGAATTATTGTGTAGTTTCTTATAGGCTTTATAATGATATAAGAATTGTATTCAATTGATATCTAGTTGATCTTAGATTGTTAAACCTAGAATGAATTGATGTAGATTCATTGAGTTTTATGGTTATTGCTTTGAATTATTGTTCATGGCCATGGGTAGGGGCCTTGTGATGTTGAATTGGTTGGTTTGGCATTGAATTGAAGTGTGGATGAGGGGATGAAGGTATGCTGCCTCATTTACTTTAATTTGATATTAATTATACTTCGATTCTATTGTGCTTGGTATGGTCCACTTATGGTGGCGATGTTATGTGTTTTACTTTCAATTGACGTGGCCTTGTCGGCGTTACTTTATGCAATATTATGAGCATGGCCTTATTGGCAACTACTTTAAGTTATGAGGCTATTTGTGTAGTTTGATTATGTGAAGCATGACATTACCTATCTACATGTGAAGTTATATAGTCATGTATGTATTCTTCTAGTTATGTTGCCTTAAGTGATCATGTTAGACTTTGACTTGACATTATGAGAGTAGTGTTAGGTTAAGTCTTGGTTATTCCTACTTGACTTTATGAGTCTATGTGGAGTATATTAATGATGTTATGATGATATATAGGGTGACTTGAAGATGTTAGGTTGTTTTAGAGGTGTTTCTAGAATGACTTGTATTATGTGTTAAAAGTGAAGTATGTGATGTCTTGTCTTGGTTGACTTGTATTTCTTGCTTGATGTATATAAGATTATGGATATGTGATGTCTTGATTTAGGGTGTTATAACTCTTAGTCGTGAATGTATGAATGACATGTGACTTTAAATGATTTTATGAGAGTCTTTTATGTGCAAACCTTGACTTAAAGGGAAGGTTAAGATTGATTGAAGTGTAAGCCGTAATGGTATCCTTCAAAGTAAAGGAATGATGGACTTAAGGTTAGTTGGCTGGAACGGCATCATATTAACACTTAGGAAAGTCATCATGAGCTTCTTATCGCCATTGTGAGGTAGCCCTAGTGGACCTTCCTTGATAGGGTAAATGTAATTGGGTTATGAACTAGATATGGAACCCTTTTCTGTAAACCTAATGTATGAAATACTCTATGAGAAAGAAGGCTAGCACCGAGTGAGTATGGAAAGGGAAGTAGTTCTAGTTAAGTATGAGACTAGAATACAAAGAAGCCCTTCATATTCCTTAACCATGTGCCTACATGGGATGTGTCTAAGTTCTACCATTAGCAAGTAGAACAACCTCACCGGAGTAGGATAGAACTCCAGATTCCATTTCTTGCTACCATGGTCTATGTCGGTTATTGCCTATTCTCATCATGTGGAATACCTATTAGCATTAGATAAGTTTATGAGGTTTAGGTGGTGGTATGGAACGCTATCTAGACATTGCACAATAGGCTTTGAAGGTGTTATGTGGAATTTCCTAGGTCTTGTCCAAGACCATTATGTGAGTGTCTTATGTGATGTATTATGTGAGTGTCTTATGTGATGTATTATGTGAGTGTCTTATGTGATGAATGAGTCTTAATGAACGAATGAACTAATGACCTATGTTAGTAACTATGTAAATGAATGAGTACCTAATCTAAAGTGGCTTAAGCATTCCTTAGCTAAAGTGTGAGGAGGGCATGGAATGATGATCTCTTCATGTCTTATCTTTGGAAGTCTTGAGGATGACTCTAGTTAGGGAAGTAGGTTAATCTTGTTGACATGATCTAAGCTTTAGGTAGTCTTAAGGACTATTTAGGTAATCTTGAAGAGGTCACTATGGACGTTATCTTCTTGATGTACTTAAGTAGGTCTTTTGATAGCCTTTGGGTAGAGAATGTCATATCACCTATGGTTGGTGAATTAGTGAGAATGATTCTACTATAAGGAGTCCATTGGATCACTTGAGTGTGTGTGTAAGGGTTTGTATGGGAGGTTCCTTCACATTTTACTTATGGGAGACTTAGGATTCATGATTGGTAGAGAAATCTCACAATGATGTTTATGATTGCTTTGTAAGTATGTATGTAACTCATTGTAGGTAATCTTAAGGGTCGTTTAGGCACATCTAGAGAGGGTGTATGGGCGTTCTCTCTTTGTGTGACTTAAGTGAATCTTAGGATGACTTTAAGTGAGGGAATTACATGCTAGAAGTTGAGTTTTAAGAGGATTTAGCAATTCACTATAACAGTGAATTATAGCTCACTGTAAAGTGATGCTTAAAAATGGTATTTTTGGTTAATTGTTATCTTATGTGTTTCTTAATTGCTAAATGATGTTATTATGATTAAAGTATGATTTATAAAATGAAAAGATGCATATTTCAAATAAAGTCCATTTTCATGATTTTTATGCATAATGCCATACTTAGTACATGTGGTTGTACTAATTTCATGCTTTATTTTCTATCTATAGTTCTTAATAGGTGAAGAGCTTTGTGAAGTGAAGACTTGGACTTAGAAGATCGTTCAAGAGAATTTGAAGTATGTCCTCAATTGACTCGAGGGCATATGTTTTTTATGTTTTCTTTGAAGTACTGTAATAGACTATGTCTTTCTATTTTCGTATTGAAGTATGGGCCGTGTCCCAAGTATTCCTGTGTCATAAGATGATGAGATTGAGACTTAGTGTTTTTCATAATTTCTACTTATATGAAAGAGTTTAAAGACTTCTATATTGTTTTACAAAAAGTTTTAATTCCGCACTACTTTTCATTATGTATATGCGATGAATGATATGAAAGAGGCTTGTCTTAGAACTCCGAGAGTTCGACGACGCCGGTTACAATCCAAGATTGTACTCTAACTTCTAAGGTATGGTTTTGGGATGTGACAATAGAGTTCCGTTCTACATGATAATACCGACAAGAACGAAATTTATAGTGAAAGTAAAATCCATCGACTTTAAAAATCACGAGGGTCAAGTCCGTCTATCACCAAAAAGACTATTTAACTCTAAAACTATTCCTCTGACCCCCTTTGTATCTCTTGTTTGCTCTCAGATAGGATCTCTGAGATAGACCATCAAACTAGATTGGTTTTGATACTCCTTTCTATTGTAAGGAGTTAGTTGTCTGTGCGAGTGAGATAGAGATAGAGTATGAAAAGGTTAAAATCTTTCATGATTCCATCATCTATGATTGAGTTGCAAAATCTTTTGGTAAGGTCCCAATCAAATGAAAAGAGAACAAGATTTTCTCTTTAGCATTGCAATCCTCCTTTTAATCACAGCGCGGTGCTCTCAAAAATCTCAATCCTCTAAGGCTGAGAAAAGTAGATAATGAATTCCAACTAATTTTACTTCACTTATGATTTCTCAAGTTATATGGGGGAAACCAAAATACTAGATTAGCGGGTTTTTCCAATCAAGTACAGTTGATAATCCCATTTTCAAATATGAATTTGAATAAATTCCTTTTATTATAATAAATATAGTTGTTTTTATCTTCAACACTATCTACACAACATTGGGCGACCCCTTCCCTTTGTCTTTTCTTAGTTTCAAGCATGGACCTTTACCAAGGAAAGCATTCTCAAAAGAGTTGAAAAAAATGCAATCTTATAACCAGCACACCTCCATAACCCAAGTTAAAACTTAATACACTTCATCATTGGAATAACTAAACTTGATCGTTAGTACTCAACCAGTCTATGAGATATGCACGAACAAGACTGTGGCCAAAGGATATACACAGATTCGACCATGACTACAATGTATTCCTAAACTAAAATCATGAGTTCAACACTCTAGATCATCTCTATCCACATGTTATCTATAATAAAGGGATTATGTGGGTTGACATCTTATCCAAATCCACAACAGCTCAATCATTTTTCAAATCAAAATATCAAACAAGGGAACAACAACACCAAGTGAAACATCGGGGACACCACTAACGGAGATTAAAGATCGGATATCAGTAGGAGTAACTAGTGAGACAAGGCTTCGAACTAGCTGAACCAAGTCAAATTAAACAATTTATAGAGATCTAAGACTTTTTTAGAAAAATATGAGATGATATATTAAGGCATTAGAACTCTAAATAGCAATTCTACATCAATAACTACCCTGCGCATAGTCTAAATCCATGAACAAATAAAAAAAAACAAAATGAAATAAGATCTTAAAATTGATAGAAACTGCTAGCATTTACTACTAAAGCAGTCACTATTTTGCTTAAGAAGTGGCCTCTAAAGCAACTAGGATTATCGTTTCCAAGCCCCACTAAACGGTCACTTAGCAACTACGATCACCATGAACGAGAGCAAAGACAACCAAAGTGCTACACATTTAAGTTTTCCAAGGCTGCTTAGGATGGTACACCATTGGAGATCACTTTGATAAAAAGTAGGTCACACACCAAAGGCACCATTTTAGCTATAAGCAACAAACTTGCTCAAAATAAGATGGAAGCCCGATGGCACAAACAAAAGGTCCCTCTAGACCAATTATGATATTTTGGAGGCTGTGGATTCGTCAGGATATCATTGTAATATCATTCTGCAAATGTTTTGATCGATGTCAACCATTTAAAAAATAAAAACTCAAAAACATAAAAATTGAACGAACGACCATCCGATGGATCATTTTATTCCTCCATCTCATAAATTACTTAGGGTTTCTACAATATATCTGTAGATAGTAAGAATATACTTAAGTTGGTTAATATTCTACCAAAAAATTACCAACATATGTCTAACTGAATTATATTTTAAACCATAAAAACAAAATTCAAACATATTACCAACCAAAATCTTATTAAGTATTTCAGTTGGTAAATACATGGGGGGAAATGACGCCAAATTTAGCAACATTCTATCAATGGATTACCAACTAAAATATTACTAACACACACTTTTGGTTTGTAATACTACAAAAAATGTATATATCGTTTGGTAAATATGACAAAAAGTTGCTCATATAATATCTTAACATATTACCAATGATTTACTAACCAAACATTTACCAACCACAAAATTTGTTGCTAAATTTACCAACCAAATATAAATGTGTTGATAAATTAGTAACGAAATATAATTTGTTGGTACACTTGCCAACCAATATCCAATTAGTTAAAAAATTTGCCGACGAATAAATATTGTAGTTAGGGAATTACTAACATCGTTAGAATAGTTGGTAATATATCGACCGATCATTAATCCATTGATAAAATTTACCAACATATTAATTATTAGTTGGTTTTATTACATATGAATGTATAGTTAAATAGTAACTATTACCAATTGTGATAAAATTTGTTGGTAAATTATTAATTTCTAACTTATATTTTGTCTAATAGGATTGTTTGTTCGTGTTTTGGGGTTTTCATTTTCATTTTATGTCGTTAGGCGTTTTAGCTTTTACGTTTTTTCCAAACTTTGACATAGATTAACATATTCTTCAAACGTACTTTGATGAAAATTCTGTCAGCGATTAGCTTCGGAAGGTAATTTTTATTCGATAGGATGGTTGGTTTGGGTTTTGATGCATTCATTTTCAATTTGTTTCGTTAGGCGTTTTAGATCTTATGTTTTGGCCAAAATTTTACTTTGGTCATTGTCTTTTGTAATCGTGCTCGATTGAAATTATGTCAACGCGGTTAGCTCGATAAAAGTCATCCTTGGTATAGTAGTAATATGGTTGGCTCGAGTTTTGAGGATTTTATAGTCACTTTGTGTCGTTAGGAATTTTGACTTTTATGTTTTGGCAAAATTTTAATCTGGTCAAAATTTTTGAGAAATGTGCTCAAATTGGAATTTTGTCAGCGCAATAGGCTCTAGAAGCTCATTTTTTTCTCTAATAGGATGATTGGTTTGGATTTTGGGGTTTTCATTTTCAGTTTGTTTCATTAGGTGTTTTAACTTCTAACTTTTGGGAAAAATTTATCTTTGCTTAACATTTTTTGTAAAGGTGCTCATATGAGAATTCTGTTAGTACGGTTAGATTTGAAAGGTCATTTTGTATTTGATAGGATTGTTGGTTTAGGTTTTGAGGATTCAATTATTAGTTTGTTTTATTAGCGTTTTAAAGTTTAACTTTTGGCCAAAATGTAGATTTGGTCAATAATATTGGTAAATGTGCTAAGATTAAATTTCATAAGTGCGGTTAGTTTCGGAAGGTCATTTTTTGTCTAGTAGGATGGTTGGTTCAGAATTTGAAGCTTTTATTTTTAGTTTATGTTGTTAGGCATTTTAGCTTTTAAGTTTTGGCTAAAATTTAAATTTGGTCAAAATTTTGGGGAAACATGCTCAAATAAGAATTTCATCAGCGCGATTAGCTCTAGAAGGTCATATTTGGTCTAATTGGATGATTTGTTCGTGTTTCAATGTTGCCTTTTTCAGTTTGTGCCGTTAGGCATTTTAAATTTTAACTTTTGGCAAAAAATTGGAATTGCCTTACATTTTTCGCAGACTTTCTCATATGAGAATTTCATCACTGCGGTTAGATTTGGAAGGTCATTTTTTAACTAATGGGATGATTGGTTTAGGTTTTGAGGCTTCCATTTTTAATTTGTGCAGTTAGGCGTTTTAACTTTTAGATTTTAGCCAAAATTTAGATTTGATAAATATTTTTGGTTAACGTGCTTAGATTAACATTTCATCAGCGCAGTTAGAGGTTCAAAGCTGAAACTTTATAGTACTATGATAAATGTGATCTTCTTTGCACGATGTCAAGAAAGCCTCAATTAAGTATTACTTCTATTCCTACAATTCGATGGTAGTGAATTTTAAAAAAGTTTACAACATAATCATTCATTTGGATACAAACTGTGGTGTATATCAAAAGGACACCTTGATGTTTAAAGTAATTTATCATCATGGTCTATTAGAACAAAATGCTTGTTAAGTAGCTATTATATGACATCTAGCTCTTTGCTCGGTCTTTATGCATAAGGGTTGTAGTTTCTTGGATAGGAGTATGTTTTAACAATAAATTTCCTTGAGAAAACACATGAACTTCGGTGGCTGCTGATGCTAAATATTATATATCACATGTGTTGCCTCTGACTATTTCTTGATGATTTCTTAAAGCAATACTGTAAAGTCTAAGATCATATCAACATGTCAACCTGCAATGTAATTTAGTGATCCTCTAACAAGTTTTTTTCACAAACTTACGACCTTGTTTCTTTGAAAGCTTTCTTAGGAAATGTTGGATAATGATCTTTTTGGATTCATTTTCAAGACCGTGATTTGGATGTTCAGGCAAAAAAAAGTATTGTATACCCATTTACAAGAGAGGAAGCATGACATTTGAGAAAAAAATGTCACATAAAATACAGCAACAAGTAGATAAGATTATTCAAGGTAGTTTTGTCAGACATTGTCAACTCGTACACTACAAGTGTTTAGAAACACATCAGGATATAATGATGTGTGTCATATTGAGATTAATTTATCTTGCTATCATAGATTTTTCATTGTTTCATTCAAATGTGATTTATAAAATTGATATTAATATTATTGGATTTATATTCGAGCTCTTTGATTTTTAAATGCAGTAAATTAATAAATATTTTACTATTAAATAATCATTCAGCTAATAATATGTTTAACACATTGTCAAAAAATTACTAACCTAACATTGAACTTTAATTATATATTACCAACACACTAACAATCAGTTAGTAGATTTATTAAAAAACAAATAATCATTCTAACATGTTTAAAATTTATTACCTACAAAGGTTATGGTGGAGTGATATGTGCTCTTCATTCTTAACCCAGAGGTCTGGAGTTCGATTCCCCTTTGGGTACAGAGTCACCATTGTTAGGGAGCGCTTTGTCCCCCGATCTGGGACTTCTCGGGCGTATCGTGATTTTGTTGGGCTCCAATGTGGGTATCGGTCAACGGATGGGAAACCAAAAATATGTATTTAAATTTTTTTGATAAATTAGCAACATAAATTTTCTATTACTAAAATTACCAACCAACCATCATAAATTTTCTGTTACAAAAATTGTCAACCAATTACCAATGTGTCTTGAAAAAAGTACTATCAAACTTGCTAACCTTATCCTCCAACCTATTACCAACGAAATCAAATAATAATAAAAAAAATACTAACTCCTTTTCAATTTGTTAGTAAATGTACTAATGATAAACTAACCAAAAATTAGTTTGTGAATTTACCAACGGAATTTTCAGGGTCATGTTTCAAAATTATGTAACAACATCTTTGGGTGTTTACCAACTGATTTTTGGTTGGTATGTTTAGCAACAAATTAAAATCGGTTGATAATATTCACCGAAGAGCCTTTTAGTAACCGATTAATATAAGTTGGCATTTGGTTGGTAATTCAATTTGCCAACCAATTTGATCAATTTCCCAACAATTTTTTTTCTTGGTAATTGTTTTTTTTTGGTAGAGTATTTACACCTAAAACGTTTTTCTTTCTCTAAAGTAAAGACTCAATAAGTAACTTAAGCTTTGAACCGGTAGTAATACTAAACTCGCATGTCCTCCTCAATCTCCAAGATAGACTGCTTGATTAGAGGACATTTCCACAGAACCTAACAACATAATGGACCTCAAACACAATAATCTCTTGCAAACACAAAAACTAACTACTCCACAAATATCAAGTGCATCGATTTGGTCTGAGTAATACTAGAGCCCATGTGGGTCATTATGAACATATTAGCAAAGCATTGAAACATGGAAAATTGGATGAACAACTGAAAATCCAGGAGATAAGGCCAACTCATGACCAATATCACCAATAGTCTCGAGATTCCTAAATAACCCTATATACCTGGAGCTTATTTTTCACCCTCTTCCGAAATCTCATGATGCCCTTTGTGTGTAATACTCCAAGAAATACCTAGTCAACAACTTTAAATCTCAATGGCACATTCCAATGGTCACCGTAACCCTTATCCCTTTTATATGTTAACCTAATCCTATCCTTAATAACTTGAACTCTATCAAAAGCCTCTTGAACCAAATCACTACCACATAGGCTAGTCTATGACTTAAACAAACAAACCACAGAGTAACAAATTATACAATATAAGGCCTCGTACTTTAACAACATATATTATTATACATATACTCTAGTATGGCTAAGAACAGATTCCATTGACCCCAAAAATCAAACACAAAATCCCATAACATAATCATTAAAGAGTTAAATTGTATTCTATAATGCCCGTATTACTGTGGGCAAAAGGTTGTGCATGTTGGAAAAAATGATAATCACACCCAGGATAATGTCCAAACTTAATAGCAATAGGAAGAGAGTAACAACGACACCAAATATTAAAATGGGTAAATATGATACCCGAAATAAGTAATACAATAATATTGATGAAAACCTTGGTAGTGTCAAAAGACTACTACTCAACACTCTTTTTTTCCTACAACTCACAATAATATTATTTGCACACTATTTTCTCACAAACTAAGAAGTAGTTTGTGGATTACTCTCTCTACTCTCTATTGCTTCTCTATTTTGGTGCGTCTTCAAGTGTTCAAATACTACTCTATTTATAGAGTTTTTTGAACACTTGTTTACATCATTAATGACATAATGTGATAGCCAATTTCAACAAAATTGGCTGCCTAACTCTACCAAACTAATACCAAACTTATACCAAACTTTGACTACCTACTTCCACAAATGTGGCTACCAACTTTCACATGGTGGCTACCAATTTTCACATTTGTGGCTAGTAATTTCAACAAGTATGGCTACAAAATTAATTGCTGCCAAGACTTATTTCCACAAATCTCTCCCTTAATTTTGATTTTTCTTCTTTACTCCAAGGCTTGATCTCAATCTCTAAAAATCTTCAAACTTTAGAGGCTTCGTAAAAATATCCGCAACTTGATCATGAGATTTCACATACTTGAGCTCTACCTCTTTCTTGGTAATGCATTCTCGGATAAAGTGATACTTTGTGTCTATGTGCTTGTTTCGATCATGATACACTGGATTCTTTGCTAGTGCTTGCGCAGATTTGTTATCAACACAAATCATTGTGGCTTCAATTTATGACAAATTGAGTTTCTTCAATAACCATCTCAACCAAATAGCATGACATGTACATGAGGTCGCCGCCACATATTTAGCTTCACAAGTCGAGAGAGTAACAATTTATTATTTCTTTGAACTCCAAGAAATAACACAATCACCCAAGAAAAACACAAAACTAGATGTGCTTTTTCTATCATCAACATCTCCCGCATAATCACTATCACAATATCCCACAAGATTAAAATTATCGGAAGAATAATAAAATAGTCCAAGGTCGATTGTACCTTTTTGGTAGCGAAGAATTCTTTTAGCGACCTTCAAGTGAGTGGAGGTAGGAGCTTCCATGAATCGACTTACTACTCCAACTGCAAAGACTATATCTGGTCTCGTACATGTCAAGTACCTCAGACTTCCTACGAGACTTTTGAACAAAGTGGAATCCACTTCTTCTCCATCGTCAAACTTTGACAATTTTGTTGCACTTTCCATTGGGGTGTTCACAGGGTTGGAATCAAACATGTTGAACTTCTTCAAAATCTCCTTTGTATAGCTTTATTGAGATATGAAGATGCCTTCCTCCATTTGCTTTACTTCTAGGCCCAAGTAATATGACATGAGCCCTATGTCTGTCATCTCAAACACAAGGGACATAGCTTTCTTGAAGGCTTCAAATAAAACTGGGTTGTTACCCGTTAGAATGAGGTCATCAACATAAAGACAAACAAGCAGAATATCTCCATTAGTATGAACTTTAATATAAAGAGCATATTCATGGAGACAACGAGTAAACCCATTGTCTTGAAAGTATTTGTCAATGCGACTATTCCAAGCTCGTGGAGCTTGCTTCAACCCATATAAAGGTTTCTTCAACCTCAACACCTTATCTTCATGATTTTTAACCACAAAAAGCCAATGGTTGCTCAACATAGACTTTTTCTTCAAGATATACATTCAAGAATGCCGATTTGACATCTAGTTGATGGATCTTCCACTTCATTTGCGCCGCTAAAGAGATCAATAGACAGATTATCTCCATGCGGACAACAGGCGCATAGACTTCTTCATAGTTGATGCCATGCCTTTGTTTGTAGCCTTTAGCCACAAGTCTTGCCTTGTATCTTTCTACTTCTCTATGGGCATTTTTCTTCATCTTCTATATCCATTTGACTCCAATTGCTCGATTGTCCTTTGAAAGAGTTGTCAACTCCCAAGTGTTTTTCTTCTCTATTGACTAGATCTCCTCCTCCATGGCTTTTCTCCACCTTTTGTCAGTAACAGCTTCATCAAAATTCATTGGTTCACTATCAGCAAAAAGACAACATAAAAAATCAAAATTAGTAATTTCTTCTGTGTCATCATAGAGTTCTTGAATGTTCCTAATCCTATATGGTCTTTCACTTGAACTCTCTTGAGAAGATGGAGATGCAATATTTGCTGGTGAAGGAGGCGGGGTAGCATCCTGTGCCATGGTCTTCTGTTCTTCTTCATCTCTGAAGTATGGAAGAAAATCATATGTTTTGTCTTCTGGAGCCTCCCAGTTCCATGATGCTTCTTCATCAAATTCAACATCACGACTCACCACCATCTTTTTATTGCTTGGATTGTACAATTTGTAGCCTTTTGAACTTGCGTCATAGCCAACAAACACATATTTTACACTCCGATCGTCAAGTTTAGCTCTCCCTTGATGTGTCTCTCCCTTGATGTGGAACATGAGCATACGCTATGCTCCCAAAGATTCTCAAGTGCTTAACACTTGGCTTTCTTCCACTCCATGCTTCTTGAGGCGTTTGATCTCGTACATTTTTTGTTGGAGACCTGTTGCTCAAATAAACTGCACAAGAAACAGCCTCGGCCCAAAATTCTTTTGGTAGATGTTTAGCTTTCAACATACATCTAGCCATATTAAGAATTGTTCTATTCTTTCTTTCTGCAACTCCATTTTGTTGTGGCGAGTAAGGTACCGTTAGAGGGCGACGAATTCCATGAGATTGACAAAAGTCATTAAATTGTTTTGAAGTGAATTCGCCTCCTCTATCAGACCTTAATGCTTTTATTCATAGCCACTTTCTTTTTCTACAAGTGCTTTGAAATTTTTAAAGGCAACAAAAACTTCAAATTTTTGCTTCAAGAAGTATACCCAAGTCTTTCTACTGAAATCTCAATAAAGAGCAAGAAATATTTTCTTTTACCAAAAGAATGTGAATCGATTGGACCACACACATCGGTGTGAACAAGTTGGAGTGGCTTACTTGTTCTTGATGTAGTCTCCTTTGGGAAACTCCTCCTTGCATGTTTTCCAAGAAGAGAAGTTTCACACAATTGATTTGGATGGTTGATTGACGGTATCCCATCAACCATGTTCTTATCTGCCATTGATTTGAGCACTTCAAAGTTTAAGTGCCCAAATCTCATATGCCAACACCATAAGTCATCTTGCACATTAGCCTTCAAACACTTTGCATCGATAGTTTGAAGATTCAAAGGAAACAACCTACTCTTTGCCATATGAACTTTAGCAATTAAGTTGTTACTTGAATCTCTTAGCCAAAGATGCATATTTTTCATCTGAATATCATATCCTTTTTCAAGAAGTTGACCCAAAGTCAAAATATTACTTTTCAATTTTGGCACATAATAAGCATTGGTAATCAATTTATGACCACCATCGTTACAGGATATCAGAATTGTACCTATCCCTTCAATTTGGATCTTTGAGGTATCTCCAAAAGACACATTAGCTTTCACGGTCTTCTTTATCTCCACAAATTTATCCTTCTGGCCACACATATGATTGCTTGCTCCATTGTCAAGATACCATGAGCTGCAATCATCTTTATCTCCTTCTTTGGGTGTTAATAACAGTGTTGACTCATCTTCATCTTTGTTGTTGTCAACAAGATTAACTTTCTCTTCAACATTACTACGACATTCCCAAGAGTAATGTCCCATTTTATGACAGTTATAACACTCAATTTTAAATTTTTCATACCTCATTTCATTTGTACCTTGATAGGCTCCACGTCCTCCGCCTCCTCGTTAACCACGACCACGACCTCTGAATGAATGGTGACCTTTATCTTCATTGTTGAAATAATTGGTGTAACTTCTTCCTCTTCCACGACCTTCACGACCTCCACGGCCTCGCCATTGTCCATTTCCTTTGTAACTTTTCTTACCTTCAAATCCTTTGAAGGATGCATGAGTTTTAAGAAGTTGCTCTAGTGGCTCTTCTTTTCTCCTTTTCATTTTCTCTTCATGGGCTAGTAAAGAACCTTCCAATTGTTCTACCATCATAGAGTCTAGATCTTTAGACTCCTCAATAGCACACACCACATAATCATATTTAGGTGTTAAAGAATGAAGGATCTTTTCTACCGCACGCACATCATCTACTTCCTCCCCGTATCTTCTTAGTTGATTTACAACAGCCAGAAATCCGAAATAGATTTGGATTCTTTCATTTTTAAAACTTCAAAATCAGCCCTTAGAGTTTGAAGTTTTATCTTCTTTACTTTATCAACTCCTTGGAGAGAATTTTGTAAAATCTCCCACGCTTCTTTTGAGGTGGTTGCATCAGCCACCTTCTCAAACATGCCATCATACAAACATTGATGGATAAGAGTGAGGGCCTGTTGATCTTTCTTTCTTGTCTTTAACAAGACCTCCTTTTCATTTGAGTGCAAAGTTTCCTCATTTGCAGGTTTTGTATACCCTTTGTCTACAATATCCCAAACATCTTGAGAGCCAAGAATAGCTTTCATTCGTAAACACCATTTTTCATAATTTTCACTTGTGAGACGGGGGTATTGAAAGGACAACGGACTATTATTTGTCATGGCTCTGATACCACGTTGTTGGACAAAATGATAATCACACCTAGGATAATGTCCAAACTAAATAGCAATAGGAAGAGAGTAATAACGACACCAAATATTAAAATGGGTAAATATGATACCCGAATAAGTAATACAATAATACTGATGAAAACCTTGGTAGTGTCAAAAGACTACTACTCAACACTCTTTTATTTCCTACAACTCACAATAATATTATTTGCACACTATTTTCTCACAAACTAAGAAGTAGTTTGTGGATTACTCTCTCTGCTCTCTATTGCTTCTCTATTTTGGTGCGTCTTCAAGTGTTCAATTACTACTCTATTTATAGAGTTTTTTGAACACTTGTTTACATCATTAATGACATAATGTGATAGCCAATTTCAACAAAATTGGCTGCCTAACTCTACCAAACTAATACCAAACTTATACCAAACTTTGACTACCTACTTCCACAAATGTGGCTACCAACTTTCACATGGTGGCTACCAATTCTCACATTTGTGGCTAGTAATTTCAACAAGTATGGCTGCAAAATTAATTGCTGCCAAGATTTATTTCCACAGTGCAAAGGTCTGCTTGAGAACCTAACTCCTCTTGAAAGGTCCTGCAGAATGTAGAAGTGAATAAGGATCCTCTATTAGATATATGAAACACATGTACCAAGTGGAGATTAATTATCTCGTAATATGAACACGCTAATCGTGTCTACACTGAAAGAAGATTTAATGGGAATGATATAAGCTAATTGTCTCATCAATCCATGATTAACCAAATACTATGAAGAGCTCTAAGAGTCATAAGTAACTCCATAATAATATACATAGTGATGTGTACCTATTTCCTCTACATAATGGGAAAAATATGAAACCTGCCACTGGTATTAAATGCTCGGTCTTCACCAAGTAGAAACACAAGAAACTTGACTTATAGTACATGATATAGTTTCTTATACCACTCTATAAGTAATACTTTCTCAAGTCGTGAAAAAATTTGTTTTGCCCGAATAAATAAAATATGTGTAGTCATGGGCCTCATATGTGAATAACAATATAGATTTGCCAACTTTAGGAATGAAAATATGACTATAAAACCGCATAATACAATACACATCCTAACTGGACTGCCGTACATAATCTTGCATCACCCGAACCTGAATATATACTAAGGCATCATCCTCAAACGATAAAATTTGAATCTACTTCAATAACAATAATTAGACAACAAAAAAGCTAGAAGCTTCCTAAATGGTAAAGTATCAAGTCAAACCATCCTAGACCTCAAGAGTGAATGACTAACACCAAAGGTTTCTCCAAAGTCAAAAGAAAGTCTAGACTACCCATATTCACTACCTTCTTACTCAAGGCGTCCGCTACCAAATCGTATTTCTTAGATAGTATTGATTTGACATGTAAGAGTTCATAGAGAGATTAATCCACGTACTCTTCCTCCATTGTAGGTCTTTCAGGATTATAATTTACTACAAACTCTTATAATTAGTATAGATTTGCATTTGACCCCATATAGGTAATGTCTCAAAATCATAAGCACTTAAACTACCATCGCCAACACAAAATAAAGAATAGGTTAGTTGCGGTCATGAAGCTTAAATTACCTTGATGTAAAATGATCCTTGAGGTCATTGCTATAATTTTATGTGGTTTTACTATTTTCCCCTTCTAATAATATTTTATAACTTTGGTGCGATGCTAGGTTGGGTGGCATACTTCTCAAAGTGTTTGGTTTAGTTTGGTGTGAGATTTTTAAGTTTGTAAGCTTAAAGATTGATAGAGTTCACTTCAGTCAAAATTTGGAGATTCGAATTTTGGATAAGAATTCTTCTAGTTTCATCAAGTCCAAAATTGATATTTTCGTGAAGCGTGATGATGAATTTTCAGGTTTTGAGGCTTCTATTTTAAGTTGGTCATATTAGGTGTTTTAGATTTTTATTTTTGCCTACAGCTTAACATTGGTTAACTTTCTTGGTAAACACACTTGGAATAGAACTTCGTTGGTTCGATTAGCTCTAAGATGCTAAGTTTGGTCTAGGACAACCTTTGGTTCTACTTTGAGGCATTTTGTTGCACTTGGCATTGATTGTAATTTCTTATTGCAGTCTACTTTGGTCAACATATTACTAAATTTATTTGTTGTTTATCTATTCTATTAAGTTTGGAAAAAAATTCACTATAGTAGAATATTTTTTTTGCTTTGGCGGGTTTTCGAATGTAATCAAGGACCCAACCTAGAGTTTGCTAACCTTGAGCTGTTGCTAGTGCAATGCTTCTGATGTAATCTTTCTTGTGTAGCACTGAATTTGCCATCACGTTTATAGGCCCTTTTCCCCGTTCTCGGTGTCTACAATCTAAAGCCTCTTCATTTGAAATGCTCTGGTTGTGTCGTAGGCGTCAGACCGCATTCATGAAGGGTTCCATACGCTGGACCTCACATTCACGGGCCTTGTGCTTTATTGATGAAGATAAGACATTTTGAACCTCCGTGTTAATGGGTAGGCCTTCACGTTAGCAAAAGGTAAATCAGGAGCAGTTCACTCTCTTAAAAAGATGTAGATAAACAACTATTCTCAAATTTAAAGTTAGTGAAATTTCTAATTTGTGAGCAATTCTTGTCTATTTTGAGTGATTTTTATTGGGGTGGATCGGGAAGGTCTATGGCACATTCCAGATTTGATAAATTTTCCTTTTCTCTTGATATTTTCTTTTAACTCATTCTTTATAAAAGAAAATTGTCTCTAATTAAGTTAGATTATTTGTAGAGGTGTTTTTTTTTATCGAATCATAGAAACACTCCAAGGCTCTTCGGAGGGAAAAAAGGCCTACGTTATAGTTTATATGTGTTAATCCTTGAGTTAGGTTACGACTTACCTTTTCTTAGACCTAGATAATTTAGCTTTTGTGTGTAGAATCACATGATTAGATTGGAGCTTAAAACAAATTTAAGCTTCATGATCCTTAGTTGATTCATGGTCATTTTTGGGTTGGTTAGTGTAGTTGTTAGCCAAAAAAACACTTTGTTTAGGTTGTCTCTTGTGTTGGTTTGAATAGTATCTTTAGAATATTCTCTTAGGTTGATTCATACTAAGAATGTGGTGGAAAATGCTCTCAGTCAGTTATCGAGGGTAGTGTTTCTCCTGTTGAGAAAAATAAGAATGTGTCAGTTCGCGATGTTCATATATTGGCCTGATTGCTTTTTCGGTTTGTTAATTCTAATGAGGGTGGGGTTTTTGTTGTAAGGCTTAAGAATTGTATTTTGTATCGGATGTGAAGTCTATGAAAGATCTTGATCCGACATCAGTTGACTTGAAGAAGTCATTGTTTGAAAAAGTCATTGAGGCTTTCTCTCAAGGGTTAGATAGTGTCTATCGATATCAAGGTTACTTATGCATTCTGAATATTAATGAGTTGGGAATTAGGTTTTGATAGAAGAACATAGTTCTTATTATTATATTTAACTAGGATCCACTAATATTTATCATGATTTGTGGAAAGTTATTGGTGGAATGGGATGATGAGGGATATTGAAAATTTTATGGCTAGATGTACGAAGTGTCAACTAGCGAAGGTTAAGCATTACAAAACTATGTGGTTTGGCTAATTAAATCGGTATTTCTACATGGAAGTGGGAAGATTTGGATATGGACTTCTTAAGGGGCTTACCAACACTAATCAACAGTTGGACTCAATTTAGGTCATAGTGTACCGAATCACGAAATTGGATTGATTTCTCTTGTTAAGACTTCATTCTAATCTCAATACTATGCCAAGATTTACATTAGGGAGGTGGTAAGGTTGTATAGAGTTCCCTTTTACTATTATCTCTAGTTAGGTACTTAGTTTACATCTTAGTTTAGAAAGGTCTTGGTTTTCAAGTGAACCTAAGAATGACTTTTCATCCTCAAACCAATGCACAAGACAAGTGTACCTTTCAAACCGTAGAGTATAGGCTAAGAGCTTGTGTAGTTGACTTCAAAAGAAATCAGGATGATGATTTTTCTTCAATTGAGTTTGCTTATAACAATAGTTATCACTCTAGCATTGGAATGACACAATTTGAGACTCTCTCTCGTAGGATGTGTATGTCTCCTATTGGTTGTATTTAAGTATGTCAATTCGCTTTGATAAGGGTCCACTTGGTTGATGAGGCTATGGAAAAGGTTAAACTTCTTCTTGAGAGGTTGAAAACAACTCAAAATTGACAAAAGTCTTGTGCTAATGTTAGAAGAACATAACTACAATTTTATGTTGAGGATTGGTTACCTGAAAATTTCACCTATGAAGGGTTTCATGAGATTCTAGAAGAAAGGAATGATTAGTCCAAATTGTGTGGGCTCATATCAAATATTGAGGTGTATTGGCAAAGTTGTTTATGAAATTGAGTTGCCTAATAATTTGGCATCGGTACATCTGGTATTCCATGTCTCCTTATTGAAGAAGTTGTATTTGAGATCCAACGTCAATTCTTCTTTTGGAAGGTTACAGTTAGGAGAATCATTCTTATGAAGAAGTTTGTATTGTGATATTAGACAGCTAGTACAAATGTTCAGAAAGAAAATGTTGTTTTCATGAAGGTTCTTTTGAGTATTCAATTCTAGAGTGTACTACTTTGGAGGCCGAAGTAAATATTATTTGGTAGCCTCATCTCGTTCCCTTCCCTCCTACTCTAGATTGAGCTATAATCTCCTCATGGTTCACTCTTTCGGATTCATTTTTTTTATTCTCATGTTTCCATATGCATGCATGCTTATATAAACTTGATTTAGATGTTATGATTTAGCTTGGCATGCTTCTTCATGTTTTATGTGTATTTTGATTAAATTGCATTGATGTTGGGTTGTTGATTTCTCTCCTACTCTACTCATTCTAGCTTGAGTCTCATTCAAGGATCAACTTTTACCAAGGGGAAGATATTGTAACACCTCAAAACAAGGAAGGTTGCATTGTTGATCGCAGCTCCAACTCTACGGGTCCTAATTAGGAACAATAAAGAGTTCTGATGTCCATAGGACGGATCCGTATAAAAGGGTCTTGATGATTTGATGATTTGATTTTTTTGAAAATTTCCTACTGACCACTAAGATGGCCCCTAGGAAAGAGGTCATAGGAGGAGTTCCAAACGTAGTTAAAAAAAAAGTTGGTCTTTTAAGTCTACCGAGGGTTTTGACAGGTCGTGGAAATATGTGTGACAACCAACCCGTTTGAATGTTTGGATTAAGTCATTCTTTTGGAATAAGACAAAAGACTACTTAAAAAATAGAAAGGATATTGTATGAGTTATTGTAATTTCAAAAAGTCCATATCTTAAGTGTTAAAGTGAATGAAGTTTCTTAGTAAATTTGGCAAATGTTATTGTAAATGCTTTTTAGGAATTCTCTGTAATTTGGGGTAAGATTGCTAAGACAATTTTCTACTAATATATATAGCGTTAGAATTATCAAAATCTTTCAAATGAAAGATCTACGAGTTTAGTTTCGAACATACAAAATCGCTCGTCCATATGATTTCAGAATTGAGATATATGCATGTCTTCGTGATTCTGCAAAATCAGGTAGCTCAAAGTGGGTCTCCATAACGCTAAGTTGGTGGTCTTTTTAAATGACCACCATCTTTATACTTTATCGATTAAATTAAGTGTCGAAGTAAGTTTATTAACTTTTTTCTCTTGCTTTTCTCCTTTCATTCAATTAATCTATTCACTATGTTAAAGGCCACATCTCTCCATATTAACCGAAAAATTAAATTGTGTTGTAATTTTCCTTATCAAATCTGAAATGAAAATAATTTTATCAAAACACATTTAAATCCTATAATTAATTTGTCAAGTAACAAGTCAATATATATATATATATATATATATATATATATATATATATATATATATATATATATATATATATATATATATATATATATGAAGCTGAATCTAAGCAATTTGGCACCTCTCAATGACCACCATTCTTATTTATTTTTTTCTATTGAATTTTTTTTATTCATTTCAGTAATCTATTAAATACCTCTAATGCATCATAAACCTAAAATTAAGAAGGATAATGAATAGTTTTAACATAAAGAATATCTTTATTGTTATAATAGAGAATGAATAGTTGTAACGGTTGACAAGAACTTATTGCAATCAACCAATTAAAAATATATATGAAAAATATGTAGAATAACACATAATCTGAACCATGTAATCTGAAGGAAAATTGACAAAATGGAAGTATCTTTGCAAGAGAAAATATAATACTCAAGGTAAATTGAATGTCTAAAAGTTTCATTGTCTCAGAGAAATCGAATTTTTGATTAGTTTGTATATAAAATTAGGCAGAAAACCACATAAAGATGATATTATTTTCTTTGAAAAACATAAAAAAAAATAGAAGATAGGAAGAGGAATTTAAGAAAAAATAGTAAATAGTAGTAATATGAGATAGATAAATAAGGTATTTGTTTTTTCTAAAAAAAATAGATAAATTGATTTTATAAGTCAAAAGAAGATTTTTTTGTTGAATATTAATAATAAATCATGAAATAAAGGATATGTTTACGGAGGAGGGACAATAACATTTTTCATTTAAAAAAATTGATAAAAAAGGTAAAAAAAAATAAAATTTTAAAAACAATAAATTATAGTAATGATAAGGAGGTATGGAAGGTCATGAATCATTGTAATGATGAGAAGCGAGATAAATAAGGTAACTATATTTATCATAATATAAAGGTGAGTATCATAATTATGTTAAAAAATACTATATTAAATAAGATACTATTTTATAACTTTTTTGAGTTTATGATAAATAGGTGGAGAGATAATAGATTTTTTGTTCTTAAAAAACTATAAAAGTAGAAGGTTAAATAACGAATTTAAGAAAAAATAAAGAGTAAATTGTAGAAATGATAAGGAGAGATGAAAGACAATAAATTGTAGTAATAGTGAGAAGAGAGATAAATAAGATAAATATATTTATCATAATAATAATATAAAGGTGAGTATCATAACTGTCTTTAAAAAACTATTAAATTAGACACTATTTTATAACTTCTTTTGTATTTTTTTAACATAAAATATAAATTAAAAAATATCTAAAATTTCAAGAAAAGGAGAAAAAGGAGAACTATGATTCTTGATTAATATATATATATATATATATATATATATATATATATATATATATATATATATATATATATATATATATATTGTAGGTCAAGAGAGAAAGATTAAGAAGACATTTGGAGAATAATAATAATAATAAATTAATAGTTATGATAATAAGAAGCAGAGATAAATAAGATTTAATATAGAAAACCTTAGAAATAGAAGGTGGGAAAATAAAAGAAATTATAGTAACAACGAGACGAAATAAAAATATATAACTGGTTGCAGTAATATCACACAAAAAAAAGTAAAATATTTTTGAGATATTTTTTTTAATTCAAATTTTATAAATCAAAGGCAAAAAAGCTTATTGAGGAAAAAGAAAATTTTATGAATAAGAATAATTAATTATGGTAATAAACTGGAGAGATAAAAAAATTAAAAATTATAAAAATAGAAGGTAGAAAATGTAATAAATCGTAGTACACATGATGATGAGAGATGAAATTAAGAAAAAAATAATAATAAATTGTAGTTATGATAAGGAGAAATAAAAAGCAATAAGTCGCAATAATGATGAGAGGAGAGATGTATAACATAAATATATTTATCATAATGTAATTATATAATGAAAAGATTAAATCAAGACACGTACATAGGTCAAAGTGGATAGGAAATAGAATACACAAGCATACTAAAATAAATCTCGGTAAGGGAAATCTAAACAAAACTGAACCCCATAAGTTTAGTAGGTACACTCATGTGGAAGTTTAAGTAAAACCCGAAACCCCCCCGATAGGCTGAACAAGTACATAGAATAACTATGTCTAATAAGAGAAGAGTACCACAAGTCAAAACTCAAGAAGATAAAATCGGACTCCTAGCCCAAATAACTACACATACCCATTAATCTAGTTAACTCCAAGCCTATCAAGCAAGAGTGACAAATCAATCTAGGTTGCCCAGCTAGACAGTCCACTCCCATCCAGCAACCTAGAGTGACATGGGGTGTGTCAACCTAGAGTGACATGGGTCGTGTCAACTGTAAAGAGTATTACCATCTAAAACATTTAAAGAGGAGATATTTATTTACATAAATTATTAAATTAATTTGGAAAGTTGGTATGATGAATTTGGAAGTGGAAAATTATTGGATTGGATAATTTAATTGGATTGAACAAAGATTGAGAAGAAATAGATTTGATAAAAATATGTGGGTGGGGTGGGGGTGGGGGGGTTATAGATTTTGTGAAATATAACTTGTGTAAAATAGTTTTAACCCACTTTAATCTTCTAAAGTTAAAAAAACATTAAATTAAAACTATTTTGATAATATTCAACACCCACCGCCCCCACAAACTACTAAGCAATATTTTTTTAATATAGAAATTTTCATACAAAAAATGTATTTTTTTTATTCTACCCATACTCAATTCTACCCAGCCATCACGACTAGATTCCTTGAGTCACGAGGGTACCTTTGATAATCCGTCAATACGTAAGCCAACACATAACCCTGAATACAAGTAATGAATATAAGGTATAACTAACAAAATAAAACTAAATTGCATAGAGCAAAACGGAAGGAGAAGAAAACCAAAACTATATACAAAAGAGCCCTCTCACAACCTCAAAGTGACAAGTACAAAGTTTTCTAAAAATAACACTACAAGTCCCAAAAGATGATAAAAACAAAGCTTGTCACAAAAGTAAAACACTAGCTAAATAAGTGAAGAAGGAGTAGAAGGAGACAAGCTGATCAAGGATGCCAAGTTCTCACCCTTGTCTCTGAATACCAATAGTTATTGATGGCACTAAAAATCATATCTAGTAGCTAGTACTAAGACATGCTTCACGAAACGCATTCAAAGAGTAGCATGAGTACCAAAATTGAAGGTACTAAGTAGGCATAATAGGACGACTGAGCAACAAGGGTAAAGATAATATGAAAAGACAGAATCAACATTAAAACAAAGGTCAAAGTTGATATGAAATAGAACACACACGCATACTACAAGAAAATATAAGTAAGGGAAAACTAAACCTAACTGAACTGCATAAGCCTAAAGTAAAAACTCATGTAAAAGTTTAACCAAAATCCGAATGAACCCCATATTCCTAATAAGTTCATAGAATAACTAACTCTAATTAGAGATAACTATCACAATCCAAACTCAAGAAGTGAAAATCGAGCTCCCAGCGAAAGTAACCACGCATACCCATTAATTTAGTTGACTCCCATCCAATCAAGAAGAAGTGGAAAATCAATATAGGTGGCCTAGTTTGCCAGACTAGTACCATCCAGCTAGAAGGAGTAACCCTGGGGAGTGTCAACTCTAAAGAGGATTAGCTTATGTCAAGGGTTCCTAGACTTCCATTCCATTTCCAAGAAAATAAGTCACCCATCTAGTAAAAGTGACCCCGGAGGCATGTCGTGTCATTATAAACCTTCCAAATTGAGCAATAGGAAATTGCGTGAACCACAAAGTGGTTTATGGACCGTGAAAGGAATCACGATCCATTGACCTACTCGTGGTTCACATCAAGCCAACATGGTGGACCACGGGCCCCTCCATAGGATGTGGTCCCAATGACGTACCATGGATTGGTTCGTCGTCCTGGCCCATGCGCAGACACCATCCCTAAGTGGAGAACCATTCTGGCCTTCACGGCCCGTGGTCCTTCACAAGGTTTTTGAAGTTAACCATAGATGGAGGTACCAAGAACCAGTAGCACTGGCCATGAACCACGGTCCACTTGATGGGTCATGGTCCCATTGACGGTCCATCAGTTTCCTCGTGAATGGGTCCTTGCGATCTTTGAGTAGAGGTCAGTTTAGTCTTTTCTCCTATGCATTGGCCACTTAAACTACGTTGTTTAATGCTTAAACTACATTATTTTACTCAGTTTAAGCCTAATATTGTTGTCAGACATAACCTATATGTCACGACCAGAATCCAGACCCCAGACAAGACCGGCGTCGTTGACCTCTCAGAGGTCGCAGACAAGCCTACTTACGTCATTCTTACTTCATCTAGGTTAATTTTAGCAGAAAATTTGAACTTTTTGTTTTCTTATTTCATGCTAAACATTTTAAACTTAACATCATGGGCGTTCACAAATCAACCATCTAATATAGAGATAATCAAATAAAAGAAACAGTGCAATACTGTAATAAATGTATAATTGCCAAAATGGCACCAATACCGTGTCTGAAATAAAAACGGAAAGAAACACTAGTGGAACATGCTCCACTAGCTAAAGCCTATATCAAAGCTAGATAGTAACGGTAGACATCCTTGACAGCATGAGGGCCTACCAAGTCCGGATGAAAGCTCCACGTCCGGATAGCTGCAACGTCAACCTGTACGCTCTAGCGTCCACCTGCACCTGCACCTAAATTGTAGAGTTGTATAGGGTTTATACACACTTGTACTAAGTATGGGTATATGCAAGCACACACCAAGTACATGCATGAGAAAGGATAGCTCTTTCCTAACAACATGATTATGGAAAGTCAAGTCAGTGGACTTGCCAAATTGGGATTAGGAAAGTTAGTGAACTTTCCAAATTTGGATTAGGAAAGTCAGTGAGCTTTCCAAATTTGGATCAGGAAAGTCATGCCATGAGAGTAACATGCATCATCATACTTATCCTATTGCACACAGCACATAACATCTTACAGATAGCACATATCATATAGCATACAACACTTAACATCTTTTATAACATTCATTAATATGCCATGAGAGCTTGGAATCATGGACTTGACATTAAGACTTTCCAAAATGAGGGCTCAACATATGGGACCTCAACTAGGGAGTCTTCATTAGCAAACACAGAGTCTGCTTCATTCATTCATACATACTTCATTTCATTTCATTCATAGGCCAGTGTAAACACTAGCTATACCTAGGGTGTAGCTTAAGACTTTCATCGGGTTTGCTGTGCAATGATCAAGAATAACCTAGTGTCATTACCTGAGTCTAGCTCACCCCTTGATCATCCTATCCTAACACTTTTGGTATCATTCATTTCATTATGTGATTCATTTGAGGCTGGCCTCATTCATTCATTGAGAACTTTAACTTTAACCGACATAGATCATGTGAGCATCATGAAATCCAATGTCTCCCCCACACTGAAAAGAGGTGGAATCACCGGCCAAGGTGACCCAAAAACGTGATAGCGTACATGGGAATTTAACCCTGCCAGATCCCTATATTGGCAGTATAGGTTCAAAGACCAGGAGATATAAGGAGACCCATACCCGGCAAGCCGGACAGTCTCATCTCATGAGAGTTACGTGAACTTTCGCCCTTCCCTAAAGAAGGCATCACCGCTCATAACTAGTCTATCGGTGCACAGTATAAAGTTCCATTACATTCAACTCATACGTCATGGAAGCTGGCTTCTAGTATGAGGACATCATAACTCATTAGATGATTTCTCATCTCATCATTAGTATTAAGTGTGTTAATCTCAATACTTTTATTAGAGTGTTCATAGAGACTGGTCTCTTCATTAACTTTACACTCTCATAGGTGGGTACGTTTTGGTAACATTTACTTAGGCTCATTTGAGATTGTTCTCATCTTTTACATTAGCCTTATATCATGTTGTCACCACATTCATTAACATTAGCACATTTGCTCTTCATAATTACTTACCCCATTTTACGTGAATGTTCATTTCATCATATGCCAATATACTTGGCCATTTGTGTGTTTCATACTGTTACTTAACCCTTCTAGGGTTACATCATTTCATTGTTCATTTCATCATTCATTACATACATCTTAGGTTCACTTACTTTTAAACGTATGCTAGACTTATGAGTCTATACACACAAGCCATGAGGCTTCATTTATAATTCGTTAAGTGATTCATACATTCCTAAGATTATGTAGTACAAGACTTATGTATCTTGTATATATGCCAAGATCTTGATTTCGATCTAAGTAGATGGCATTATTCTTGGATATTTTGTCCACGTATGACTTATGTATCGATACGGAAGTTTTGGGCAAGGAATCCCAAGTTCGGATCACTTGGATAATATTTACATTTTTCATTGATTTTATTTTTAATCTACATGACATTGGGACTCTAGATTGAACCCCAACATTAACATTGTATCATTAATTTTCTACTTGGTTTTTCTCTTAAGTTGGCCGAAGGGTTGTGGGTTCGAACCCCCACAAACCCTTTTTATTTTTCATTTAACATCTCACTGCCCCTTTTCTCCCAAACCTAGAGGTTGTGGGATCAAACCCCCACAGCCTCTTTTATTTTATCCTTAGATTCTCTAGGAAATTGGGAGGTTGTGGGTTCGAACCCCCACAACCTCCTTGTTTAAATTTTATTTTCGCTGAGGCTGTGAGGTTGTGGGTTCGAACCCCCACAGCCTCCTATTTTTATTTTAAATTAAAACTCCTTAGGCTTGGCGTTTAGCAGTGAGGTTGTAGGATCGATCCCCCACAGCCTCACTTTGTTTTCTTAATTAATTTCGCTTCTCTCCTTCTATCCCTGAGGTCGTGGGTTCGATTCCCACACCTCACACTTTCTTTTTTTCCCTTTAATTTCTCTTCTCTCCTTCGCAGCCTGGAGGTCGTGGGTTCGAATCCCATGCCTCCCATTCATTTGTTTAATTTCTTTCCCTCTCCTTTCCCAACCAGCAGCCCGAGTTCGGTTCCCCCCAGCCCCATTTTTTCATCTTTTCCTCGCAATTTACAGTAGCCAAACGGGTGAGGTCACAGGTTCGAATCCTGATGGCCTCACCCCTTTAAAAATGTATTAAATTCTAGATTCCAACCTTCTTTTTGACCGAAATTAAGGTACACCAAGCTGGAATTTTATTCATGATTTTTAGCTTCCTTTCATCAACCTTTTCAGGTTAGTTTCTGAGGGCATTTCACCAAGCATTTAGTGTATAGTTAGGTGTAGTTTAGGGGTTACATTAGTCAAGCGTTTTCACTCAAAATCAGTAACCTCACACCCCATATGAACATCACATTGTGTACAACTTTAGCACATAAAATACAAGGATTAACATGCCTTTACACATCTCCAAACAGTGACTAACTTCACTTCCACACGTTGCACACACACATCACTTTTTCACATGATTTCGATCAACATAATCAATATTCACAAAATTTCAAACATGCATACTTAAACATAAACATCACGAAAACACATTTCATCCCTACTTTGTACCAGCAAACATACCAAACCTAAAATTCAATGGGAGCTAGTGACAGGGACATGCAACGGGGAATAATCCTAGTTTTCGGAATGAATATCTTGAATCTTAAGGGCTCTCTTGGGAAAGGGACCTAGAGGAAAGAAACCCATACCTTAATTGATGTTCAAACGTAGAAGTTGCTGCCCAAAACCCTCTCCAAAATCAGTCCAAGCCTCCTCAACGTACACACCACTCGACGGACAACTTCTCTTTGCCTTAACGTTTTTGGTTACTTTGTTTTTCTTAAAATTTCATGTGAGTTCTTCAAGTGTGAAGAACTATTGATATATTTTCAGTTCTTCACGTTAATTTGGCAGAGAGCAAACGTGAAAGAGATGGTGAAACGTGAGAGAGTAGTCTAATATTAGGAGTTTTAGTTTGGGAATTAGTCAAACTAGGACTCCTTATTAATTTAAATAAAAACCTGATTTAATTAGCTTAGTGAAAGTAACATTATGCCCTTACAAAAATAAGATTTTAATCAACAATTAAATCATCAATTTGTTGCTTCCAATGGGGCTCGAACCCGAGTGACACCCTTTCGCGAAAACAGGTCACTTCAGGTCGACCCAACCCGAATTGATTCTTTAATTAAATTAATTAATTAATTAGTTAATTCCTTAGGGTAATTACAATATTACCCTTGGCCTGGAAAAGACCATTTTACCCCTGAACCCTCAAAACATAAAATTCCCTCTTTTAAGTCCGGTAAAGACTCTTTCGATTCAATCTTCGTTTTCGAGAGCCTTACATGGTTGGTTCCAACCTTTCCAAGCTCAACTAACTCCCCAAGTTAGTTGGCTTGGCCGTAGTAAGGGTTCTGAGGTCTGGTTCTACACGTATCAATTCGTGTGAACCTTGGTCTAATCGCAAGCATTCTTGACACCTTAAGCATTTATCTTATTCATTTTTAGGGTTGTTACAATAGAACCCTCATTCACCAAAACATAGATAAAAAAAGACACCAAAGAGGCATCAACTTCCCATGAACAAGTAGGAGTTTTTCAAGTTCATCCCAGAAATCAAAAAGATTTCTCCGTAATTTTCGTTACTAATTATAAGTGATTTTACTTGTGGGTTTCTTTCATCCACTAGGTCCAAATAATTTAGTTAGATCCTTGATTCTGTATAGCTTGTTTAGACGTAGGATTTGTAAAATCTTGGAGAATTAATATGATTTCAGTTGGTATACAATCCAGTCTAATATCATGTTTTCTTGGAAACATTGCATAGTTCCTTGTATAAAAGTCAGAATCCTAGTTTGTGTAAATTCTCTTAGTTTATGATTATACTTTCTAGGTCAGTTAAACAGAAAATCATGCTTCAGATTTTGAATGTCACATTCTGACTATATAAATGTTGCATTCTCAGTTAGCTTGTCATTAGTCTTAGCTATCAGTATTTCTGCTACTCTTAGTCATATGCATATTCCGTTAAGAGTAGACTTAGCACCGAGTTGTACTAACATTAAATGTACCCTTATCCTCTCAGAACTACGTGCCCGCATAGGATTACAAGTCCATGTTTTTGGGCCTCAGATTTAGTGGTCAGATTCTTTTATACCCCTTGCAAGATATATTGGGTCCTCTTGATGTGGTGTATACATCAAACTCCATGTTTATCTTCTGTGGTTTATGTTGGTTAATACTAGCCCCAACAGTCAGACTCTTAGTGCATTTGATCAAGTTTTCAACATTTATATCAGTATAAAGTCCAACATGGAATCCTCATGATTAGTACTTAGTCATTGCACTCAACTTAGCTTTTCAGGTATGTTAAGTTTTTATAATCTTGTTTAGATTATGTCGTTGCTCAGTTATGCTTTGTTTAGTTCATGTATATTTGTTCATTTTAATATATATATCCTGCATGATCAGTACATTCAAAGTATTGATGCATACTCTTCGCTACATCCTTTTGTGATGTAGGTCTAGGTACTTAACATCCAGATCATGCATAGATTGATTCCGATCCGCATTCAGTCACTTCAGTGGTGAGTCTTCATAGTCGAGGACAATAGACTTGCATTCATTTTATTCTTTACTTTCACTTGTAGGTTTTGTTAAAGTTAGTTAGGGGCATGTCCCAACAATGAAACTTAGTTAGAGGCTTTTTAGACATAGTAGTAGATTCAGCTTGAGTTGTTAAGTGATTGTTTTAGTTATCACTAAACTCTTAGTATGTTATACATATTTAGACTATTTGGGTTTTTTCCCCATTTAAGCTATCCATTGTTTTAGCATCCGCATAGTACATGTCTTATTCAGTAAATTTTATAGTATGCTAATGATATGCTTGGAGTCACTCGTTATCCCAGGTCTCGTCTTACGTCAAGGGGTAGCCTTGGGGTGTGAAAACTTGGTATCAAATCATTAGGTTCAAGAGTCTTAGGATGTCTTAAAGTCTTTCTAGGTAGAGTAATTTTCATTGGTGTGAAGCGCGCCACATCTACGAGAGGGAGGATACAAATTATTTTGAGAAATAACTTCACTTTTTTTATATTCTTATCATGCGTGAGATCTGATTCAACTTCTCATTTCTAATTTATCGCTATCTGCTTCATATTATGCCTCCTCGTAGAATTAACGCACTTAATGTAATGCACTCAATTCTAACACAGTTTCTCCAACCTCGAACCATGAGGTTACGAATGCAGAGTTTTGGAATGCGATTGTCGCCAATCAGAACAATTAGTAGGCTCCAGCTCCTATAAACATTAATGGTGGATCAGCTTCAACGAGAGTTTGAGACTTTGTTCGAATGAATCCGCCTACATTTACTAGGGTCAAGAGTTGGTAAGGAACAACAAAACTTTATTGATGAGGTTAAGAAGATTCTTGGGGTAATGCAAGTGACTAGTACAAAGAGTTTTGAGTTAGCATCCTATCAACTCAAGGAAGTATATCATATTTCGTTCAGACAGTGGAAGGAAAACAAGGGTGATAATGCAACTCCTATGACTTGGGATTGTTTTACTGAAGATTGTTTTGGACAAGTTACGTTCTTCCCAAGGTAGTTGAGTGAAGCTAAAGCATAAGAGTTTATGAACTTAAAGCAGGGTTCAATGTCATTCCAAAAGTATGGGCTGAATTTCACCCAACTCTATAGGTGTGCTCTACACGCGTTTGCCGATCAAAGGGATTAAATGAGTAAGTTATTATTGGGGGTATTTGATTTGGTGAAAACCTAGTGCAGTAATTCTGTTTTTCTAGTGTAAGACCCCCAGAATGAGTTAGGGCATCTAGAGCCTAACATGTTTGTATTAATGCTGTAAGGTCCTAAAATGACTTATATTATGGTATATAGGAAGTGTGTAAAGTTTGAGGTGATTTGGAAGTCAAACGTCAAGGGACGACCAAGACGTTCGACGACTAGTCGCCTATGTGCATCATGTGTCTATGTGTGCTTATATGTGTATGAAATGAGCTTATGAAGTATTAAATTGAGTTATAATGATTTTTAATGGTATTATATAAAGTTTCGTGAAGTTTGGAGGTCAAACGTCCAAGAACGTCCAAGACGTTCGAAAGATAGCCTTGAGATATGCATGTGTGTGTCTTGATAGGGCCTGCATGTTTGGACGAGTTGTGACTATTTGTTTTGGGTGAAACTTATGTGGTAGGTCTACAACTTGTTAAGGGTTGTAATTACGTGGTAAACGTCCAGGTACGACTTCAAAAGGGCCCACAAAAAGGACCCAAGGCTGGTCGAGACACTTCCTTGGCAGTGTCAATCGACTGAACCAAACAACGGCATGTTGGTTGACCAACACACCGTATTTGAGGTGTCGTCGGTTGAAACTTATGATGGTCAAGTCTCAACCCAAAATAAGGCTAAGGTCCAATCGACTGAACCAAACGACGACCAGTCGATTGACCAACGCCCAGTAGACTGTGATCCGTCGTTTGTGGCCTGCAATCACTGTCTTGCGACTGTTTTACTTAAGGGGTGAATGGGAAAGTCACCCCACGTACTAAACTGACTCTAATTGATTAATTTAACTATTTTTGGGTGTATTTAAGGGATCAAACACGTGAACAACCCATTCCCAATCCCTTCTCACGAAATTGAACCTTCTCTCCAAAATCAATTCTCCCTAGAAACCTCCATTGTTGTTGAAGCTCAAGAACATCTTGTAGATTGGATTCTCCTGGGTTCTTCACCAATTTTTAGAGGTTTTAAATTAGAAAAAGGTATGGTAATCCTTCATCTCCAAGTAACCTTTTACTTGGAGAGTTAATCTCAAAGTTTTCAAAGAGATTTCATGATCAAACATTCAATCTTTCAATCTGGCCATGGTTCTTTCTAAAAACGTTTTGAATGATTAAATCATGATGAAGTGAAGTTAATATATTTGTTTTAACATGATTTTAATCCAATTGCATGATGAACCCATGTCCCCTTCAAAAATCGATTTAGTCCTTGGATGGGCTTTATGATCATGGCTTGGTAATGGTTGAATTGCGTTTATCTTACATTGAATTGTCTATACCTACTGTTATTTATGTGAATTAATGATGAATTGATGATGAAGGATCCATGTATATAAATGTATGAAGAATTGAACATGACTAACTTAGATTCCTATAAGTTCACTGTAACATGGACCTTATTATGCATGAATGTGGAATTAAATTGTGTAGGGATAATTGTATCTACTGTCTCACTTGGATGTTATTGTTGAATTATAGATAAGTGATTGATTTGGTTCAAGGTTTGATTGGCCTATATTCTTCTATCTTCCACGTAGCTCCAATGTAGCATGTTCGCTGTAATTTAGAGCTATGGTAATTGTAGTAGGGCTTCATCTAGATTATGAATTCTTTAACAACTGCCTTACATTGATGTAGTTAATGAATTATGGATATGAATCACTGATGATTAAAGGAAAGGAATCTTGGCATGAATTGATCTAGGTCCTTCTACCATACAAATTGAATGGTGTAAGGAACCTAATGTGATATCTATTTAGGGTAGATGAAGCATGATTTAGTCTTGATTATTATGGCTATAGCTACTGCCCTAGGTTGGTATTATTTGTATATTATGAATGTTAACCATGGTAATCAAAGTAAGGTACACTAGTAAGTGATCTATGATTTTTACTTGCTAGTATATGTAATGATGTTATAGTATGATCTTGTAACGACTTGTACATGGTTTTTTTTATGATTAAAGTACATATATCTACTGATCTATATATGAATTGTTGATTAACAAGGTGTATTGATCAATGATGATCAAAGGGTGAGAAATTGGTAAGAATGATTATCTCTTCTACTTCCCTTATAGTATGGTAGTTGATGAAGCCTTGTATGGCATTGCGTGTTATGGTCCACTTATGGTGGAAGTGTTTACTTTATTGTCATTATATATTTATTGACTATGACCTTGAAGGCAAATTGATGATTATATGAAAGTGGTTATGATGATCACCTTATGCGTAACTTGTGCCTAGTCTTCCATTATAGTTGTGAACCTAGGTTGTGTTACTATTGTTATGATCATGTGAATGGCTATGTAAGAGCATGTGTAGGTGCTTCCATGTGTTAAGTGTTAATGATTGATGACCCCTACCAATGTACCTCTATGTGAATGTGTGAATAGCTAATGTTATATAGCCTTAAAGTATAATATGAAGATTCTCTTGTCTCCTATGCTAAGTTGTGTTGTGTGGTCTATACTTGAAAGTGTGATGTGGTCGAAATGGGTGGCTGCCTCAATGAGTTGTTGATGTCCATTATGTGATTATGTTGACCAATGTACACACGCACTCAAACTTAATGCATGCTTAAAAGTAGTAAAGGTTCATAGTGTCTAAATGAAAGGTAGTACTTATATTCACTAGTGTCTATTACTATGCATGTTAAGCTTATGTGTACGATGAAGTATGAATGTGCATAGAGTCTTAGTGGTTATATGAAGGATTGCTCATATAGTTATACCTATAGACTTATGCATTGATATATGGACATCTGTGATATTTATGTGTAATGTGAAAGGTTTGCTCACATATATGTACACACACACATGGATGATGATCTAGTAAATGAGAAGGGCCTTGAGAGGTGTGCCCAAGAATAATCTAAACTAGATAGGTGCTTTAATATGCTATAAACATATAAAGAATGAATATCTTAAGCCTATGTTTTATGAAAATGTAATTAAAGGCTTTTCAATAAAGGGAACTTAGCTTAGCACCGAGTGAACTTGACATTGAGAGGTATTGAATTCCCTTGGAGGAAGATTCGCCATTTGTCCCTTATAGAGTGTTGACTTCCCTTAGAGGAATACTCACCTATGGACCCACATGAGGTGTTGACTTCCCTTTGAGGAAGGGTTCACCCATGTTTTCTCATGAGATGAGGCCCCAATTGCCCAATGACATGTAGAGGTAACTACCTATCTCTTAGTTCCATAAACTATCTTGACACATAGGATCTAGCAAAGTGAATTCACTTAGGATGCTAGGATATATGTTAATGTTCTACCTTGGCTAGGTAGGAACATCTTCCATTGGTGTAAGGCTCTACAACACCAAATTCCATGTTTAGCACCCATGGTCTTAGTGTCGGTTAAGGCTATAGTTTCCCTAAAGTAAAATGGTCAATGAAAGTAAATGATTAGGATCCTAACTAGGATGACTTAAGGGAGGTTACTTAGGATAGGTGGAAGTAATGAACCCATCTAGACATTGCACAAGTAGCTCCTTAGGAAGTCCTAGGATGGTGACCTAAAGTGTATGATTATGGATATCTCTTTATGCATGATATTGTAGAAGTTGTCTACTTATTATGAATATGTGCATGGTATGAATCTATATGATGTGATCTTATCCTTATATGCACTATATTGGTCTAAATGACTATATGATGAAGGTCTTGTATTTACATGAATGAAGTTGTCTTTACTTGTTATGAGGATGTATGAATTGTATGTTAAGGTTTGTGGTCTCATGAAGAGTTTACTAAGTATGTGAGAGGTTATGGGGTTTCACATTTACATTGCACTAGTAGACTAAGATTGGGATCATGAACAAGGTCTTATAATGATGAATATGAAAAGAAGTAAAAGTATGTGTAAGTTGATGTAGCTTATTGTAATGTCTATTATACTTGACTTTAATGTGTCTTGTAATGGGCTATACTTCTATGGTGATATGTGTTGGTTTGTGTAAGTGTATGTATGCTTCCTTTGTGGCTTTAAGGTGATGCATTGCACCAAGTATCACTAGAAGGTTACTTGGGAGGTTAAGGAATAAAAGAAAAGATAGTTCAGTGTTAAGGGATAAGCGCTCACTGTAAAGTGACCTCAAATACGGATTAAATTCTATATGTGATTTTCTATGATGTTTGACCTTTGAGTATGTTTCTATGAAGTATGTGAATGATATAAATGATTTTGAATAAAGGTTTTATGAAGATTTAATAAAAATGGCATGAAGTATGATTTCAAGAAAATGTCCCTTTTAAATTCATGTTTTTGCATGGTTGCCATACTTAGAGCATTCTTGTACTAATCCCATTTTTCTATACTTTTTACACAAAGTGTAGGTTATGGATCCTTAAAGGATGTCTATGTGATTGATGAGCTTGATATGTGATTGCCAAGCTCAAGGAAAGGAATCCTTAAGTCCAAGGATTCCTATGCTATGTCTTTACTGTAAAGTTCTTATAAATTGTATAGTTATGTTTTATGTCTTAAGGGCCGTGTCCCTAATGTACTCTAATGTTGTTGAGTCTAAAATGGCAAAGATACTTAAGGTGTAAATATGTATTATGACTTATGTTTTATCTATATATGAAGTAAATTTTCTTGCATATGATGTGCTATGAAAAGTTTTAAATTTTCCGCTAAATTTACTATGTCAATCCGATGAATGATAACTATGGGATTGTATAAGACCTCCGAGAGGTCAAGTACGCCATGTTACTTCTAGGGGGTGCTCCCTGGATGTGACAAACGTGGTATCAGAGTATGAAGTTTATAAAGTGGTTTTAGGTTCTAAAAGTCTCATACTGTCACGTCTAGTAGAGTCTCGTGTTCATTGGTGGTGAGTCGCGACATCATCAAATGTTATGAGAGGCTATAGGATGATAGAGTTTCCCTTCTTCATTATTCTCATATCGTGCCATAGAACTTAACTCTATAGGATCTCTCTCTTATGTTTTCTTGTCCGGTGGTCTTCTAGATGTAATTTCTTGGATGAGATGGTATCTATATGCTTGAGGGAGAAAAGGTGATTTTGGATGTTATCTTGGTTTTATAGTTTCATGAGTATGTGTGAAGGTGAATTTTGGCATGTTTTAATGATGTGATGTCATTTATGGCTATGTATGAGACTTATTTGAAATAACACGTTATATTGAGAAAAGTATGTCATGATATGATTAAAGCATGTTAGAAGTTATTATGGTTAGAAAAATGAGCTTCTTTTTGAACGATATGTCACTATATGGTTTTACATGATGGTAGCTTAATATTATGATTGGAGCTTGAAATGATTAGTGAATACCTTTGGAAGCATGCTACCCTATGATTATGTGCCTAAAAGTTTTCAATATTTCCCTTTGTTTATATGTGGTCTTTGATAAGTTGCCTAGTATGGATGGGAGTCCTTTGTATAGACTTGATCCTAGGTGTGAAGATATTATGCTTGTCCTTGTAGGGTGATGATGTGGGTGTTAGTGACCTATAAGTCATCTTAATGTAATGTTCAAGGGGAAAGAATATATTTTATGGCTAAGTCTCCTTGTTGTTTTCACCTAATGTTGTATGACCTTGGTGTTTATTGATGAAAAACTTATGTGGTTGAATGGTATGAACTAACTTGATAATTGGGGATAAATTGCCTAGGTGATAAAGTTTAGAACACCTTCGAAGCCCTCATGGTATGTTACTGTAATTCCCTTATTGATTGATAACTAAGATCCTCTTGAAGATTGGGTTAAGTTTCTCTTAATTGGGTTTACCCTAAGTGGGGGATGGTGATGTAATAGTAAGGTTGTAGATATTTTCTACCTTGTCCTTCTATTTTTTCTTGAACTTTAATTTAATGAAGTCTTGATGAACTTGTTCATGAATAGAGTCTTGCATAAAGTATGAATTGCATGAACTTTATATGTTTGGTATGTATTGATTGACATCACCTTAAAAGGTATTTTTAAGATTCCAAAGTGCATGAATGGAAATTTTTATAAAATTCATGGTTTCTCATGTTGAAGTGCATCTTAACATGCCAATTGTAAATTTGACTTCATGAGGTAAGGTAAGAAACTTGGTTTTAGTCACTTTTGATATGTGAGGTTTAGCCTTATTATAAAAAAGTCTCTTTTAAATGAAATATGTGGAGTCTCTAGAAAACTATGTGACTTGTATGGTTGGTAAAGAATGGTTGTAGGCTCACTCTTGAAAAGTGAAAGCATGTTTAGCTTAATAATCATGTATGTGCCTATGAATTGTATTAATTTTCCCAAATGATAGTTACTGTGAAGGTGAGTACTATGTTAGAAATTGACATTGTGTGAAATGGCTTCCTAATTGTTGTGATGCATTTGGTGTGACCTACCATTTAGACTTCACTAGGAAGAAAACATGAACATGTCTTGATTTAAAAAGTTGAGAATTTCTCATGTTACAACAAAGATGACCTTTGTGCATTTGCTTGGGTATGAACTCATGATACATGTAAGTGTGTTGAGGAGAAGGCCATTCCTCCATGGACACCACTAAGCTGGGTATGATTTAGTATGACCTTCATGGCACTAGGTCTAACTAATAAAGAACTTTGTTGATTCAATTAACTCAAGTCTATATGCATTGAAGTATGTGGACTTAAGTGACTTTAAGTATTGTTGTAATTTGCTTATGTGTGGCCTTACCTGATAATCTCTTCAATAAAATGAAGTGTAATGACATTCAGTGCTAAATGATTTGAAGTTGTGTTCCGTGTAAGTTTGGTTCATTAAGTTCTATGTGATGATGTTATGAATGTGATGAACTGCTCTATGATGCATTGAAGTCCTTGTTGTGATTGAAGTGTTCTAAGTGTCATTCGAGGACGAAAGTTCCCAAGTAGGGGATATTGTAAGACCCCCAAAATGAGTTAGGGCATCTAGATCCTAACATGTTTGTATCAATGTTCTAAGGTCCTAAAATAACTATAATATGGTATATAGGCAGTGTGTAAAGTTTGAGGTGATTTGGAAGTCAAACGTCAAGGGACGACCAACACATTCGACGACTAGTCGCCTATGTGTGTGCTTATATATGTATGATATGAGATTATAAAGTCTTAAAATGATCATAATGATGTTTAATGGTATTATATGAAGTTTTGTGAAGTTAAGAGGTCAAACGTCCAAGACGTTCGAAAGATAGCCTTGAGACATGTATGTGTGTGTCTTGATGGAGCCTTGCATGTTTGGACGAGTTGTGAGTATTTATTTTGGGTGAAACTTATGTGGGAGGTCAAAAAATTGTTAAGGGTTGTATTTAGGTGGGAAACGTCCAGGTACTACTTCAAATGGGCCCCGTAAAAGGGCCCACAAGAAGGACCCAAGGTTGGTCGAGACACTTCCTTGGCAGTGTCAATCGACTGAACAAAACGACGGCCTGTTGGTTGACCACGGCCCGTAGGTAAGGTCTATTAGATTTATACTTAGCCTGGAAAAGTCTCAACCCAAAATCAGGCCAAGATCCAATCAACTGAACCAAACGACGGCCAGTCGATTGACCAACGCCTAATAGACAGAGGTCCGTCGTTTGTGGCCTATAATCACTGTCTTACGACTGTTTTACTTAAGGGGTGAATGGTAAATTGACCCCACGTCCTAAACTGACTCTAATTGATTAATTTACCTATTTTTGGGTGTATTTAAGGGATCAAACACGTGAACAACCCATTCCCAATCCCTTCTTACGAAATTGAACCTTCCCTCCAAAACCAATTCTCCCTAGAAACCTCCATTGTTGTTGAAGCTCAAGAACAGCTTGTAGATTGGATTCTCCTGGGTTATTCACCAATTTTTAGAGGTTTCAATTAGATAAAGTTATGGTAATCCTTCATCTCCAAGTAACCTTTCACTTGGATAGTTAATCTCAAAGTTTTCAAAGAGATTTCATGATCAAACTTTCAATCTTTCAATCTAGCCATGGGTTCTTTCTAAAAAAGTTTTGAATGATTAAATCATAATGAATTGAAGTTAATATATTGGTTTTAACGTGATTTTTATCCAATTGCATGATGAATCCATGTCCTCTCACAAAATTGATTTAGTCCTTGCATGGGCTTTATGATCATGGCTTGTTAATGGTTGAATTGCGATTCTCTTACGTTGAATTTTCTATACCTACTGTTATTTACGTGAATTAATGATAAATTGATGATGAAGGATCCATGTGGATCAATGTATGAATAATTGAATGTGACTAACTTGGATTCCTATAAATTCACTGTAACATGGACCTTTTTATGCATGAATGTGGAATTAAATTGTGTAGCGATAATTGTATCTACTGTCTTAGCGATAATTGTATCTACTGTCTCACTTGGATGTTATTTTTGAATTATAGATAAGTGATTCATGTGGTTCAAGGTTTGATTGGCCTATATTCTTCTATCTTCCATGTAGTCCAATGTAGCATGTTCACTGTAATTTAGAGCTATGGTAATTGTAGTAGCGTCTAGATTATGACTTCCTTAACTACTGCCTTACATTGATGTTGTTAATGAATTATGGATATGAATTACTGATGATTAAAGGAAAGGAATTTTGGCATAAATTGATCTAGGTCCTTCTAGCCTACAAATTGAATGGTGTAAGGAACCTAATGTGATATCAATTTAGGGTAAATGAAGCATGATTTAGTCTTGATTATTATGTATATAGCTACTCCCCTAGGTTGGTATTATTTTTATATTATGAATGTTAACCATGGTAATCAAAGTAAGGTACACTAGTAAGTGATCTATGATTTTTACTCTCTAGTATATGTGATGCCTTGTATCATGTTATAGTATGATCTTGTAGCGGCTTGTACATGGTTTCTTTTATGATTAAAGTACATGTATGTACTTCCCTTTATATGAATTGTTGATGAACAAGGTGTATTGATCAATGATGATCAAAGGGTGAGAAATTGGTAAGAATGCTTATCTCTTCTACTTCCCTTATAGTATGGTAGTTGATGAAGACTTGTATGGCATTGCGTGGTATGGTCCACTTATGGTGGCGGTGTTTACTTTATTGTCATTTTATAAGTATTTACTATGGCCTTTAAGGCAAATTGATGATTATATGAATGAGTGGTTATGATGATCACCTTATGTGTAACTTGTGCCTAGTCTTCCATTATAGTTGTGGACCTAGGTTGTGTTACTATTGTTATGATCATGTGAATGGCTATGTAAGAGCATGTGTAGGTGCTGCCATGGGTTAAGTGTTAATGATTGATGACCCCTACCAATGTACCTTTATGTGAATGTGTGAATAGCTAATGTTAAGGAGCCTTAAATTATAATATAAAGATTGTTTTGTCTCATATGCTAAGTTGTGTTGTGTGGTATATACTTGAAAGTGTGATGTGGTCTAAGAGGGTGGCTGCCTCAATGAGTTGTTGATGGCCATTATGTGATCATGTTGACCAATGTACACACACACTCACACTTCATGCATGCTTAAAAGTAGTAAAAGTTCACCGTGTCTAAATGAAAGGTAGTTCTCATATTCACTAGTGTCTATTACTATGCATGTTAAGCTTATGTGTATGATGAAGTATGAAAGTGCATAGAGTCTTAGTGGGTTATATGAAAGGATTGCTCATATAGTTATACCTATAGACTTATGCATTGATATATGGACATGTGAGATATTTATGTGTTATGTGAAAGGTTTGCTCACATATATGTACGCACACACATGGATGATGATTTAGTAAATAAGAGGGGCCTTGAGAGGGGTGCCCATGAATACTCTAAACTAGATAGGTGCTTGAATATGCTATAAGCATATAATGAATGAATATCTTAAGCCTATGTTTTATGAAAATGTAATTAAAGGCTTTTCAATAAAGGGAACTTAGCTTAGCACCGAGTGAACTTGACATTGAGAGGTGTTGAATTCCCTTGGAGGAAGATTCACCATTTGTCCCTTATAGAGTGTTGACTTCCCTTAGAGGAATACTCACATATGGACCCACATGAGGTGTTGACTTCCCTTTTAGGAAGGGTTCACCCATGTTTTCTCAGAGATGAGGCCCCAATTGCCCAATGGCATGTAGAGGGAACTATCTATCTCTTAGTTCCATAAACTATGCTTGCCACATAGGATCTAGCAAAGTGAATTCACTTAGGATGCTAGGCTATATGTTAATGTTCTACTTTGTCTAGGTTGGAACACCTTCTATTGTTGTAAGGCTCTACAACACCAAATTCCATGTTTAGCACCCATGGTCTTAGTGTCGGTTAAGGCTATAGTTTCCCTAATGTAAAATGGACAATGGAAGTAAATGACTAGGATCCTAACTAGTATGACTTAAGGGAGGTTACTTAGGATAGGTGGAAGTAATAAACACATCTAGACATTGCACAAGTAGCTCCTTAGGAAGTCCTAGGAAGGTGACCTAATGTGTATGATTATGGATATGTCTTTATGGATTATATTGTAGAAGTTGTCTACTTATTATGAATATGTGCATGGTATGAATCTATATGATGTGATCTTATCCTTATATGCACTATGTTTGTCTAAATGACTATATGATGAAGGTCTTGTATTCACATGAATGAAGTTGTCTTTACTTATTATGAGGATGTATGAATTGTATTTTAAGATTTGTGGTCTCATGAAGAGTTTACTAAGTATGTGTGAGGTTATGGGGATTCACATGTACATTGCACTAGTAGACTAAGAATGGGATCATGAACAAGGTCTTATAATGATGAATATGAAAAGAAGTAAAAGTATGTGTAAGTTGATGTAGCTTACTGTAATGTCCTATATCCTTGACTTGAATGTGTCTTGTAATGGGCTATACTTCTATGGTGATATGTGTTGGTTTGTGTAAGTGTATGTATGCTTGATTTGTGGCCTTAAGGTTATGCATTGCACCAAGTATCACTAGAAGGTTACTTGGGAGGTTAAGGAATAAAAGAAAAGATAGTTCAGTGTTAAGGGATAAGCGCTCACTGTAAAGTGACCTCAAATATGGCTTAAATTCTATATGTGATTTTCTATGATGTTTGGCCTTTTATTATGTTTATATGAAGTATGTGAATGATATAAATGCTTTTGAATAAAGGTTTTATGAAGATTTAATCAAAATGGCATGAAGTATGATTTCAAGAAAATGTCCCTTTTAAATGCATGTTTTTGCATGGTTGCCATACTTAGTGCATTGTTGTACTAATCCCATTCTTCTATAATTTTTTCCCAAAGTGTAGGTTATGGATGCTTAAAGGATGTCTATGTGATTGAGGAGCTTGATATGTGATTCCCAAGCTCACGGAAAGGAATCCTTAAGTCCAAGGATTCCTATGCTATGTCTTTACTGTAAAGTTCTTATAAATTGTATAGTTATGTTTTATGTCTTAAGGGTCGTGTTCCTAATGTACTCTAATCTTGTTGAGTCTAAGATAACAAAGAGACTTAAGGTCTAACTATGTATTATGACTTATGTTTTATCTATATATGAAGTAAAATTTCTAGCATATGATGTGCTATAAAAAGTTTTAAATTTTCTGCTAAATTTACTATGTCAATGCGATGAATGATAACCATGGGCTTCTATAAGACCTCCGAGAGGTCAAGTACGCCATGTTACTTCTAGGGGGTGCGCCCCGGATGTGACATCTAGGGTATGTTGATATCTCCACACTTATGACTCATGCTCAACATGTTAAGGGATATAATCTTAGCAAAATGGCTAAGGATAACAAAAAGGTCAGAATAGGAAATTATGAATACTCACAGCAACGGGCTATGGGAATTGCTCACGTTTCCAGGAAAGGACTACAACCCCATCACCTTCATCAATTATTGCTCTATTGATACACTCAAATTACACCTCCCTAAAGAAGCATAAGTGATCATTATCATGTAAGGAACCCAACTTGTAGGTTGGGGTTGATCCCACGAGGAATATGGTTTGGACTTAAACTTAACTGAAGATTATATTTTTTTAGTCAATGTATTTTTGAAAACAAGTAATTAGAAAGGGGGGATTTGTGAAACAAATTTAGAAAATTATGTGAGTAATCAGTGAACAAGATTCAAACTTTAGTTGTTAACAAGTTGAAAAAGTAACTAGGGTGTGTGTGTTCCCTATAAGCTCATAATGTGGTAATCCTAGTAATAACAATCCATTTCTAGTGTGTTACATGCAAAGTAAAAAGTTAGGTATATCTAATTCCTTTGTCCAACAACTAGAGAATTTCACCCCACATCTTGGTCCGGCTACGTGGTGTATAATTTACTAACCCTTACATTTACCTTATATTAGACATCACATCAATGTATGTCTTAGTTTTCACTCATGCACCAATTGACATTAGACTAGTAGATAGTATCACACTAAATCTATGTTGATAATTCTTTTCTTATTAACTATCTCATTGGTGTAGCAAGTATCAACGAGGCGAGTTCTAACATTTGCACTCGTTAAAAAGACATCTAAACAAAATAATTACCAATGCATGCTATTCAGTATTTAAGAATTGCTTGATTACTATTAATACTTTGTTAATCATTCATGGTTCCCACAACCCTAGTTGTTGAGTTAGTTAACCATAGTAGAAAGATCACAATTCATATGTTTAGATGAAGGAATCGAAATCTTACGTAATGAGAATATTAAACCCACACAACTTGAATTGCAAAGTCAAAATCTTCAAAACATGCTTTAGAAATAAATTATTGCCAAAGTTGCAAGTTAATCTCCACACTCAAGAACTAGAACAAGAATAATAAAGTCAAACCCCCAAAAATGAAGTTTACATGACATATACATATAAAAATAAGTACTAACTAAAAAAGAAATGAAATAAGGAAATAATGTCTCAGGGTGCGTCTTCTATTTACGAAACAGACCTATGGACCGTGAATCGACCTACGGTCTGTAGGTCCCTTCTATAACTCATGGCTTAGGCAAATTTCCAATCTTTCAAAAACCAACATCTCTAATGCATTTGACTGATCGGGAGTACGGACCTTAGATTGATTTACGGTCCATGGATCCCCTCCGTAACTAAATACTTATAATCTTCAAAATCAGGTACTGGTACCAAATCTCTGATACAATTGACGGAGCAAAAGTATGGTGCCTGGACCAATCTACGGACTGTCGATCACCTCCTCGGTTCCACACGTGGTCAAGAATTCCTTGATCTCTTTTGAGGCCTTGCTTTCCCATCTACGTCCACCATCTACGTAGCATGAATGGAAGTTTTCATAGATGTCTTTTTCTGCACATTACAGTTGTGTCTCTAAGTTTCCGCGTGTCACGACTGGAATCTAGACCCCAGACGAGACCGGCGTCGTTGACCTCTCAGAGGTCGCAGACAAGCCTACTTACGTCATTCTTACTTTACATAGATTAATTTTTAGCGGAAAATTTAAAACTTTTTCTTTCTAAACATTGCTTACTAAACATTTCTAATACGTTCGTAATTTGTTCAACATCAACCATCTAATCATGAAGAGATAATCAAATGAAAGGAATAGTTCAATAAACATAAGTGTATAATTGCCAAAATGGCACCAATACATAGTCTGTATAAAATAAGAAAGAAACGCTAGTGGAACATGCTCCACTAGCTCAACTCCTAAACTAAGCTAGAACATAAACAGTAGCATCCTCCAAAGCATGAGGACCTACCAAAACCGGATGAATGCTGGACGTCCGGATAACTGCAGCGATGATCCTGTAGCACTATCGTCCACCTGTGCCTGCACCTAAAATAGTAGAGTTTGTATAGGGTTAGTACACACTTGTACTAAGTATGGGTATATGCAAGTACACACCAAGGACATGCATGAGAAGAATAGCTCTTTCCTAACAACATGATTTTTGGAAGTCAAGTCAGTGGACTTGCCAAATTGAGATTTGGAAAGTTTCCTAATTTGAATTAGGAAAGTAAATGATCTTTCCAAATCCGGATTAGGAAAGTCAGTGAGCTTTCCAGATTTGGAATAGGAAAGTTATGCCATGAGAATAACATACATCATCATACTTTTCACATTTTCACACAGCACATAACATTTACACATAGCACATATCATATAGCATACAATACATTTTGCATGTAGCACATAACTTCGTTCATATCATTCATTCATATGCCATGAGACCTTGGAATCATGGACTTGACATTAAGACATCCCAGAAATGAGGGCTCAACATATGGGACCTCAACTAGGGAGTCTTCGTTAGCCAACACAGAGTCTGCTTCAATCATTCATATGTACTTCATTTCATTTTGTTCATAGTCCAGTGTAACCACCGGTTATACCTAGGATGTAGTTTAAGACTATCATTAGGTTCGTTGTGCAATGACTAAGAATGACCTAATGTCATTACTTGAATCTAACGCACCTTTTTATTATCCTATGCTAACACCTTTGGTATTCATTCATTTCATTATGTGCATCATTTGAGACTGGCCTCATTCATTCATTGGGAACTTTAACTTTAACCGACATAGATCATGTGAGCATCATGAAATTCAGTGTCTCCCCTACACCGAAAAGAGGTGGAATCACCGGCCAAAGTGATCCGAATAACATGCTAGCGTACATGGGAATTTAACCCTGCCAGATCCCTATATTGGGAGTATAGGTTCGAAGACTAGGAGATATAAGGAGACCCATACCCGGCAAGCCGAACAGTCTCATCTCATGAGAGTAACGTGAACCTCCGCCCTTCTCGAAAGAAAGCATCACCGCTCATAGCTAGTCTATCGGTGCTCCGTATAAAGTTCCATTTCATTCATCTCATACGTCATGGAAGTTGACTTCTAGTATGAGGACATCATAGCTCATTAGATGATTTCTCATCTCATCATTCGTATTAAGTGTGTTAAGCTCAATACTCTCATTAGAGTGTTCATAGAGACTGGTCTCTTCATTATCTTACACTCTCATAGGTGAATACATGTTAGTAACATTTACTTAGGCTCATTTGAGATTACTCTCCTCATTTACATTAGCCTCATATCATGTTGTCACCACATTCAGCATCATTTGGACCTTTGTTTTTCTTAATTATTCACCTCTTATTACGTGAATGTTCATTTCGTCATATGCCAATGCACTTGGCCGTTTGGTGTGTCTCACATCCTTACTTAACCCCTCTAGGGTTCATCATTTCATGTCATACATCTTAGGTTCACTTACTTTTGAACGTATGTTAGACTTATGAGTCTGTACACACAAGCCATGAGGCTTCATTCATAGTTCGTTAAGTGATTCTTACATTCCTAAGATTATATAGTACAAGACTGATGTATCTTGTATGTATGCCAAGATCTTGATTTTGATCTAAGTAGGTGGCATTATTCTTGGATATTTTGTTCACGTATGGCTTATGTATCAATACGGAAGTTTGGGCAAGGAAACCCAAGTCTTGAATCAATTGGATATCATTTATATCTTTAATTGATTTTATTCTAATATTCATAACATTTTAACTCTAAGTCAATTCACAATGTTAACATTGAAGGATTACTTTTCTATTTAACTTTTTCCTTGCATTGGCCGATGGGTTGTGGGTTCGAGCCCCCACAACCCCATTTTAATTTTTCTTTTATTTGTTTCGGTCCATGTGAGACATTGGGACCCGAGGTCGAGTCCCCTCAGCCACACCTAAATTCTTCTTTATTTTCTTTCCCTTCTATTCGCTTAAGGCCGAGAGGTTGTGGTATCGAACCCCCACAACCTCTTTATTTTATTCTCCTTTTTAAGAGTTGACTGTTTGAGTTGACTGTTAGGTTGTGGGGTCGAACCCCCACAGCCTCATTTTGTTTTTATTTTTATCTTCTCCCACCCGCATAGAGATCGTGGGTTCGATTCCCACGCCTCTCATATTTTTATTTTTCCTTTTCTTTGGGTTCTAACCGAGAGGGTGTGGGTTCGAATCCCACCCCTCCCATTTCTTATTTTTCTCACTTATTTTCCCAGCCATGACACGGTTCGAATCCCCCTCACCATATATTTTTTTCTTCTTTAATTTTGGGGGATTTTAACGGGGTGAGGTCACGGGTTCGACCATCAATGACCTCACCTATTATTCTTTATTTTTCTTAACATTTTATACAACTTAATTTTGCAGAGATATGTCAACATAGTGCTGGAAATTTAAGGTAAACTCTTTGCTCATTTTTATCTCCATTTATTCGTGAATTTATAGAGCAATACATAGTTAATTTGATACGTTCTTTAATACATTCTTTCACGAATTCTTAGTCAAGAGATTACTCCTCAATTTAGCCACACTTCATGTCACATGAATATCACAATTTACTTCAATTGGTGTACATAAAACAACAAACATAACATTAACAAATTCAAGCCTCTAGGCCGAGACTTAAATCATGTCACACATTCTTCTTAATTTCGAACACACACATGGTTTGTCTTTTCATAAATTAACGTACATCCAACACATTCACATTCAGCACAAACATCACATAATCCTAAGTCTACCAGCATTCATACCAACCTACAAATTCGTTGGGAGCTAATGACAGGGACATGCAATGGGGAAAACAACCTTAGTTTTGAGCCGAATATTCTGAGTCCTAGGGGTCTCTTGGGAAAGGGACCAAGAGTAAGAAGACCCATACTTTAGTTTTCTTGTTCAATCTCTAGAATGCTGCCCAAGAACCTCTCCAAAAATCAGTCCACACACCCAAACTCACACCTTACCCGACTAGCGTAGTACGTTTTGCTTAACGTTACCGAATTGCTTTCTCTTTTGTGTTTTGCGTGTGCATGAAGAACTTTAGTTTTCTTTCTGATTTTTCTCACGTTTGCAGCCTAAAGAGAGTGTGAGAAAGAGAGAGATTAATCGTGAAAGAGAGTGGGAGATGGGAGATAGTGGTCTAGTAGAAGTAGGACTTGTTGGTAGGACTTAGTCAACTTAAATAAATAATTAAAATTAATAGAAATCTGATTTCCTTTTTCCTAAATCAGTTAATATTAATTATTTATTAAAATTAAGTTACCAAATTAAAAATAAAAGCAAGTTAAATCTTGCTTCTAGTGGGGCTCGAACCCGAGTGACCCCATTTGCGAAAATGGGTCAATTCGGGTTGCCCCACCCAAAATGCCTTAAATAAATAAATTAATTTATTAATTAATTAATTTCTCAGGGTAATTACAATATTACATTTGGCTTGGAAAAGACCATTTTACCCTTGGACCCTCAAAACTTAAGATTTCTTCTTTTGAGTCCGGTAAAAACTCTTTCGATTAAATCTTCATTTTCGCGAGCCTCACATAGTTAGTTCCAACCTTTCCAAGCTCAATTAACTCCCCAAGTTAGTTGGCTTGGTCGTAGTAAGGGTTCTGAGGTCTGGTTCTACGCGTATCAATACGTGTGGACCTTGGTCTAATCGCAAGCATTCTTGAAAAACCTAAGTCTTGATCCTATTTATTTTTAGGGTTGCTACATTATCCCCCACTTAGGAACATTCGTCCCCGAATGACACTACTACTTCATGTTGTAATGCCAGTCAGATCATAATAAAAGCACTATGCACAGTCAATCAATAGCAACAAAATACGGGGAGGTAAGGAAGCATAGGTTTAAGAGTATAAAGTTTAACCTCAAGAGCTGAACAGGTGAGGGTAGCGGGCCCTCATGTCGGCCTCAGCTTCCCACGTAGCACCCTCAACAAGATGATTTCTCCACAATACTTTCACTGTGGCAATCTCCTTGTTCCTCAGCCGCTTGACCTGTCTGTCTAAGATCTCAACCGGTACCTCCTCATAAGACAAGTCTTCATCAACCCCCAAACCTTCAACAAGTAAGATTGATGCTGGATCACCTAGGCACTTCTTCAACATAGATACATGAAAGACTGGATGGACAGAAGCTAACTCTGCGGGCAATGCCAACTCATAGGCCACCTCACCCACACGCTGTAGGATTTCATATGGCCCAACATATCTCGGACTCAGCTTCCCTTTCCTACCAAATCTCATCACCCCTTTCATAGGTGATATTTTTAAGTAAACCTGGTCACCAACATCAAACTCTAAGGGCCATTTTCTGTTATCAGCATATGACTTCTGCCGATTGTACGCAGTAGTCAACCTGTTCCTAATCATTCTGACCTTCTCTAAGGCCTCATGAATGATCTCCGACCCCAAAATGGATGACTCCCCAACTTCGAACCACCCAACTGGAGATCTACACCTCCTACCATACAATGCCTCAAACGGTGCCATCCCAATGCTGGAGTGATAGCTATTATTATACGAGAACTCTATCAAAGGCAGATGGTCATCCTAGTTACCTCTGAAGTCAATCACACACGCCCTCAACATATCCTCCAATGTCTGTATGGTGCGCTCTGCCTGCCCATCTGTCTGAGGGTGAAAGGCAGGGCTAAGCTTCACCTGCGTGCCCAAGATCTTATGGAAAGATCTCCAAAAATGAGAAGTAAACTGAGCTCCTCTGTCTGAAATAATAGACAAGGGAATCCCATGCCATCTCACAATCTCATCAATGTAGAGCCTCGCACAATCCTCGGCTCTGTAAGTAGACTTTACCGGGATAAAGTGGGCAGATTTAGTCAATCTGTCCACAATAACCCATATAGAGTCATGCTGCCTCCTAGTCCTCGGAAGCCCAACCACGAAGTCCATATTAATGGCCTCGCATTTCCAAGTCGGAACCTCAATAATCTGCGTCAGACCACCAGGCTTAAGATGCTCTGCCTTAACCTGCTGACAATTAGGACACTTGGCCACATATTTTGCAATGTCCTTCTTCATGCCATCCCACCAATAAATCTGCTTGAGATCATGATACATCTTGGTGGAACCTAGATGTATAGAATATCTGGAACCATGGGCCTCTGCAACAATCCTGGTCCGCAAATCATCCACATCTGGCACACACAGCCTGTCCTGATACCTAAGTATGCCATCACCTCCCAAAGCGAAAGACTCATTCATCTTCATCAGCACTGAGTCCTTCAGCTCCATCAATACGGGATCTAGATGCTGACCCTGCTTGACTTCAACTACCAAGGATGATTCAGAACTAGGATAAACTGAAACATCCCCACTAGTGGAGTCAACCAAACGCACACTCAGTCTGGCCAGTCTGTGTACATCTTTTACCAGCTCCCTCTTCTCATCCTCAACGTGAGCTGTACTTCCCATACTCATCCTGCTCAAAGCATCAGCTACAACATTAGCCTTACCTGGATGATAGTGCACATTCATGTCATAATCCTTCAACAGCTCCAACCATCTCCGCTGACGTAGATTCAACTCCCTCTGTGTGAACACGTACTGGAGACTTTTATGGTCTGTGAACACATCTACATGCACTCCATACAGATAATGCCTCCACAGCTTCAGTGGAAATACCACAGCTGCCAACTCCCATTCATGAGTGGGATAATTCTTCTCATGAACCTTGAGTTGTCTAGATGCATAGGCTATCACCTTACCAACCTGCATAAGAACACAACCCAAACCAACCGTAGATGCATCACAATAAATAGTGTAATTCTCACCACACTTGGGCAAAGTAAGCACCGGGGCTGAAGTGAGTCTGTCCTTGAGCTCCTGGAAACTCTTCTCACAAGTCTCCGTCCATTCGAACTTGGCTTTCTTCTTAGTCAAAGCTGTCAATGGGGCAGCAATGGAAGAAAAGCCCTCCACAAACCTGCGGTAGTAACCAGCCAATCCCAAAAAGTACAGATGTCAGTAGGAGTAAGAGGTTTTGGCCAGTTCTTCACAGCCTCAGTCTTCTTTGGATCCACCTCCATGCCCTGATCGGACACAACATGACCCAAGAAGGTCACTGATCTCAGCCAGAATTCATATTTGCTGAATTTGGCATACAAGTGATGCTGTCTAAGTACCTGCAAGGTTAGTCTCAAATGCTATTCATGCTCTTCCTTGGTCTTAGAGTAGATGAGAATGTCATCAATGAATACTATGACGAAAGAGTCAAGGTATTCACGGAAGACCCTGTTTATGAGGTCCATAAATGCAGCAAGTGCATTCGTGAGACCAAAGGACATGACTAAAAACTCATAGTGACCATAGCGAGTACGAAAGGATGTCTTTGGGATATCTCCATCCCTAACCCTAAGCTGATGATACCCTGAACGAAGATCAATCTTAGAGAAGAAACTAGACCCTTGGAGTTGATCAAGCAGATCATCTATTCTGGGGAGTGGGTACTTATTCTTTATAGTGACTTTGTTGAGCTGCCGATAATCGATACACATTCTAAGGGTTCCATCTTTCTTCTTTACAAAAAACACTGGAGCGCCCCAAGGGGATATGCTCGGTTGAATGAAACTCTTGTCAGTGAGATCTTTTAACTGCAACTTCAGCTCTTTGAGTTCAGCTGGAGCCATTCTGTAAGGAGGAAATGAGATTGGTTTATTATCGGGTTCTAAATCGATACCAAAGTCAATCTCTCGAAGGGGAGGGACACCAGGTAAATCATCAGGAAACACATCTAAGAACTCATTCACTACGGGTACTCAGTCTATGGAAGGAATGTCATGATCTAAATTGTTAACACTCACAAGATGACACAATAACCCCTTGGACATCATTTTATTGGCCTTAAGGTTAGAAATCAAGGGGTTAGGACGACTCGAATTGTACCCCTCCCAGACAAACTCTTCTTCATTAGGAAAACGAAATCTCACCACTCTACTACAACAGTCCAAGCAAGCATAACAACTGTGAAGCCAATCCATACCAAGAATAACATCAAAATCATGCATGGGTAACTCAACCAGGTTTGCACACATAGTTTTACCACTCACAACTATTGGGCAATCTTTGTATACTCTATCAGTTCTTACATTCTCTCCTAAAGGTGTACTAGCCACTATAGGATCATGTAGAACTTCAGGCAATACCTCAAAAGTAAGAGCAAGCAGAGGAGTTACAAAGGAAAGTGTAGACCCTGGATCAAGTAAAGCATAAACAGAAGTTGAGAACACTTGCAGCATACCTGTGACCACATCAGCGGACTTCTCCTGCTCCTCTCTGCCTTTCAGGGCATAGAATCTATTCCTCTTAGGAGGCTCAGCTGCTGCTGCACTCTGTGGATTAGGCCTAGGCTAAGTATTACCTCCAGCCTGACCTCTGTTCTGTGGGCAGTCTCTAACCATGTGTCCACTCTTATCACAACCGAAGCAGGCATTAGTGCCCTGTCTGCACTCTCCACTGTGAGCTCGGCCACACTTAGCACAATTCTTCTTAGTACGCTGCATCTCACCTCCATTTCCCTTCTTGGGCTCAGGTCTGCCTCCTTTAGGTGTAGCACTCCTCTTAGGATTAGAATTCCCAGAACACTGTTGCCCCTTTTTGAACCTTGGCTGCTCACGGACGCCAAAATTATTCGTGTGGCCTCCATGACTGGGTCTTGCCTGATCTTGAGGCCTAGGCCTCCTAGCATCACGAACACCTCTCTTTCTGCGGCTGTCCTCTACCTGTTGGACATGTACCATCAACCTGGAAAGATCCATATTATCGTGGAGCATAGCAGATCGACACTCCTCCTCCAGGCCTCCATTGATTCCTGGTTAGAAACCAGGGAAGTAGCATACCTGGGTGATTTCAACAAGGTTCAATATTATCCTCATTCTTGTTATTAAATACTTAGGGAAAAATAACATACCTTGAAAGCTTAACAAACTTCAGGGAATACTTCCTGACTGTCATGGAGCCTTGTTTGAGGTTGATGAATTCCTCAACCTTGGCCTCCCTCATTTCGCTGGGAAAGAATATCTCCAGAAAGGCTGTCTTGAATAGCTCCCATGTGACTGGTACTCCAACTAAGACACGGCTATCTTGCCACATCTTGCACCAAGTCTGTGCAACATCCTTGAGCTGATAGGAAGCCAGCTCAGCCTCCTCAATATCAGTGGCCCCCATAGCCACCAGGATCTTATGCACCTCATCTACAAACTCTTGAGGATCTTCCGATGTCTTAACCCCTGTGAAAATGGGAGGATTCATCCTCATGAAGTCTCTCAGTCTGTCAGCCATGCTACGAACTGGTGGGTTCTCCCTCTGAACATCCTGTCGGTTAACCTGGGCAGTCATAGCCTGGGCCTGCATAGTAATGGCCTGTGTCATTTGGGACAAAGATGCCCGCACCTCAGCATCAGTCAACCCAGCTGGGTTAACTGGCATGGCCACTCCTTCAGCTGGAGCCTAGGGTAGATCCTGATTACCCCCAGCAGCTGCTCCTCCTCTCCTCTGACCATTTCCTCTCCTAGTGTTCATTTTCTGGAAAAACAAAAAGTATTGATGTTAGACACGCTCATAACACTAAAAATTCAGACATTCAAAAAAGCACGATAAGATCAGAAGAAGGGAAACTTTCCTACGCATCATGCAGTCTCTAATCCAGGATAGTGGTGCACTTCACCACCATGACTTAGAAACTACTCAATGTGGTGATGTGAACTTATTATTTTCATAATTTAACCTAGTGCTCTGATATCAACTTTGTCACCACTGGAATCTAGACCCCAGACGAGACCGGCGTCGTTGACCTCTCAGAGGTCGCAGACAAGCCTACTTACGTCATTCTTACTTTACATAGGTTAATTTTTAGCGGAAAATTTGAAATGTTTTGTTTCTAAACATTGCTTACTAAACATTTCTAATACGTTCGTAATTTGTTCAACATCAACCATCTAATCATTAAGAGATAATCAAATGAAAGGAATAGTTCAATAAACATAAGTGTATAATTGGCAAAATGGCACCAATACATAGTCTGAATAAAATAAGGAAGAAACGCTAGTGGAACATGCTCCACTAGCTTAACTCCTAAACTAAGCTAGAACATAAACAGTAGCATCCTCGAAAGCATGAGGACCTACCAAAACCGGATGAATGTTGGACGTCCGGATAACTGCAGCGATGATCCTGTAGCTCTATCGTCCACCTGTGCCTGCACCTAAAATAGTAGAGTTTGTATAGGGTTAGTACACACTTGTACTAAGTATGGGTATATGCAAGTACACACCAAGGACATGCATGAGAAAGAATAGCTCTTTCCTAACAACATGATTTTTGGAAGTCAAGTCAGTGGACTTGCCAAATTGAGATTTGGAAAGTTTCCTAATTTGAATTAGAAAAGTAAATGATCTTTCCAAATCTGGATTAGGAAAGTCAGTGAGCTTTCCAGATTTGGAATAGGAAAGTTATGCCATGAGAATAACATACATCATCATACTTTTCACATTTTCACACAGCACATAACATTTACACATAGCACATATCATATAGCATACAGTACATTTTGCATGTAGCACATAACTTCGTTCATATCATTCATTCATATGCCATGAGACCTTGGAATCATGGACTTGACATTAAGACATCCCAGAAATGAGGGCTCAACATATGGGACCTCAACTAGGGAGTCTTCGTTAGCCAACATAGAGTCTGCTTCATTCATTCATACGTACTTCATTTCATTTCGTTCATAGTCCAGTGTAACCACCGGTTATACCTAGGATGTAGTTTAAGACTATCATTAGGTTCGTTGTGCAATGACTAAGAATGACCTAATGTCACTACTTGAATCTAACGCACCTTTTGATTATCCTATGCTAACACCTTTGGTATTCATTCATTTCATTATGTGCATCATTTGAGGCTGGCCTCATTCATTCATTGGGAACTTTAACTTTAACTGACATAGATCATGTGAGCATCATGAAATTCAGTGTCTCCCCTACACCGAAAAGAGGTGGAATCACCGGCCAAAGTGATCCAAATAACATGCTAGCGTACATGGAAATTTAACCCCGCCAGATCCCTATATTGGCAGTATAGGTTCGAAGACTAGGAGATATAAGGAGACCCATACCCGGCAAGCCGAACAGTCTCATCTCATGAGAGTAACGTGAACCTCCGCCCTTCTCGAAAGAAGGCATCACCGCTCATAGCTAGTCTATCGGTGCTCCGTATAAAGTTCCATTTCATTCATCTCATACGTCATGGAAGTTGACTTCTAGTATGAGGACATCATAGCTCATTAGATGATTTCTCATCTCATCATTCGTATTAAGTGTGTTAAGCTCAATACTCTCATTAGAGTGTTCATAAAGACTGGTCTCTTCATTATCTTACACTCTCATAGGTGAATACATGTTAGTAACATTTACTTAGGCTCATTTGAGATTACTCTCCTCATTTACATTAGCCTCATATCATGTTGTCACCACATTCATCATCATTTGCACTTTTGTTTTTCTTAATTATTCACCTCTTATTAGGTGAATGTTCATTTGGTCATATGCCAATGCACTTGGCCGTTTGGTGTGTCTCACATCCTTACTTAACCCCTCTAGGGTTCATCATTTCATGTCATACATCTTAGGTTCACTTACTTTTGAACGTATGTTAGACTTATGAGTCTATACACACAAGCCATGAGGCTTCATTCATAGTTCGTTAAGTGATTCTTACATTCCTAAGATTATGTAGTACAAGACTTATGTATCTTGTATATATGCCAAGATCTTGATTTTGATCTAAGTAGGTGGCATTATTTTTGGATATTCTGTTCACGTATGGCTTATGTATCAATACGGAAGTTTGGGCAAGGAAACCCAAGTCTTGAATCAATTGGATATCATTTATATCTTTAATTGATTTTATTCTAATATTCATAACATTTTAACTCTAAGTCAATTCACAATGTTAACATTGAAGGATTACTTTTCTATTTAACTTTTTCCTTGCATTGGCCGATGGGTTGTGGGTTCGAGCCCCCACAACCCCATTTTCATTTTTCCTTTATTTGTTTCGGTCCATGTGAGACATTGGGACCCGAAGTCGAGTCCCCTCAGCCACACCTAAATTCGTTTTTATTTTCTTTCCATTCCATTCGCTTAAGGCCGAGAGGTTGTGGGATCGAACCCCCACAACCTCTTTATTTTATTCTCCTTTTAAGAGTTGACTGTTTGAGTTGACTGTGAGGTTGTGGGGTTTCTCTTCTCCCATCCGCATAGAGGTCGTGGGTTCGATTCCCACGCCTCTCATATTTTTATTTTTCCTTTTCTTTGGGTTCAAACCGAGAGGGTGTGGGTTCGAATCCCACCCCTCTCATTTCTTATTTTTCACATTTATTTTCCCAGCCATGACACGGTTCGAATCCCCCTCACCATATATTTTTTCTTCTTTAATTTTGGGAGATTTTAACGGGGTGAGGTCACGGGTTCAACCCTCAATGACCTCACCTATTATTCTTTATTTTTCTTAACATTTTATACAACTTAATTTGGCAGAGATATGTCAACATAGTGCTGGAAATTTAAGGTAAACTCTTTGCTCATTTTTATCTCCATTTATTCGTGAATTTATAGAGCAATACATAGTTCATTTGATACGTTCTTTAATACATTCTTTCACGAATTCTTAGTCAAGAGATTACTCCTCAATTCAGCCACACTTCATGTCACATGAATATCACAATTTACTTCAATTGGTGTACATAAAACAACAAACATAACACTAACAAATTCAAGCCTCTAGGCCGAGACTAAAATCATGTCACACATTCTTCTTAATTTCGAACACACACATGGTTTGTCTTTTCATAAATTAACGTACATCCAACACATTCACATTCAGCACAAACATCACATTATCCTAAGTCTACCAGCATTCATACCAACCTACAAATTCGTTGGGAGCTAATGACAGGGACATGCAACGGGGAAAACAACCTTAGTTTTGAGCCGAATATTCTGAGTCCTAGGGGTCTCTTTGGAAAGGGACCAAGAGTAAGAAGACCCATACCTTAGTTTTCTTGTTCAATCTCTAGAATGCTGCCCAAGAACCTCTCCAAAAATTAGTCCACACACCCAAACTCACACCTTACCCGACTAGCGTAGTACGTTTTGCTTAACGTTACCGAATTGCTTTCTCTTTTGTGTTTTACGTGTGAATTCTTCAAGCATGAAGAACTTTAGTTTTCTTTCTGATTTTTCTCACGTTTGCAGCCAAAAGAGAGTGTGAGAAAGAGAGAGATTAATCGTGAAAGAGAGTGGGAGATGGGAGATAGTGGTCTAGTAGAAGTAGGACTCGTTGGTAGGACTTAGTCAACTTAAATAAATAATTAAAATTAATAGAAATCTGATTTCCTTTTTCCTAAATCAGTTAATATTAATTATTTATTAAAATTAAGTTACCAAATTAAAAATAAAAGCAAGTTAAATCTTGCTTCTAGTGTGGCTCGAACCCGAGTGACCCCATTTGCGAAAATGGGTCAATTCGGGTTGCCCCACCCGAAATGCCTTAAATAAATAAATTAATTTATTAATTAATTAATTTCTCAGGGTAATTACAATATTACCTTGGCTTGGAAAAGACCATTTTACCCTTGGACCCTCAAAACTTAAGATTTCTTCTTTTGAGTCCGGTAAAAACTCTTTCGATTAAATCTTCATTTTCGCGAGCTTCACATGGTTAGTTCCAACCTTTCCAAGCTCAATTAACTCCCCAAGTTAGTTGGCTTGGTCGTAGTAAGGGTTCTGAGGTCTGGTTCTACGCGTATCAATACGTGTGGACCTTGGTCTAATCGCAAGCATTCTTGAAAAACCTAAGTCTTGATCCTATTCATTTTTAGGGTTGTTACACCGCGTTTGAACATATTTCCTGCAAAACATGATACAAAAACATAAAAAACAATACAGTATAGACCTAGATACATACAACTCTTAAGTGAAATGCATCAAAAATACTCTAAACTCATGGTACATCAACACCCTAAACTTAACTTCGTTGTATGTTCTCAAGCGATACACTAAGACTCTAAACAACACTTGTATAGAAGCAAGCAGTCACATGGCTCTCCATCCCACTCCCTTATTTGGTGCAAATAGTTTCTCTCACACTCAATAAGCTAACTCATGCAGATCAAAATACGACAAAAATCAACCAATAAACACACAACATTCACTGTTTTACTATCACCAAGGTACCAACCTTCCAACAATGTAACTAGTACCCCTTACTTCATACGAAATCCCCTGTTTTCACACAATGTCATATGATTCTGAGTGCAAGGATTCATTCAACACTCACACTAAAAAGTAATTTCAAGTACAGTTATTGCTCAATGCCATAAGTTTGCCCTTACTTTCTCTGCTTAGACTCTCCAGACTAGATTCAAGGATCACTATAGGACTTTCTTGGCTTGTAACGTAGGCTTAGGGTCAAATGTGGTTTGGGTACTTTTAGTGACTTTCTTCCCTCCTTGACATTACATTAGGCTTTTCTACCTCTTTTTTCCCTATTTATGACATCCCACCTTTTTCTTTTCTTTCCCTTGATTCTTTTCAACAATGGATGTGACTTTAGACTTTGTAGCTCTTTATTTTTCACTTTTATTCTTTTTTCTTGCATTTTCATTTTTTTTTAATATTTAACAATTCTTCATAATTTCTTTCGCAAAAGTCACATCCTATTCTTGCTTTTGTTTTTCAACACCAAAATCTTTTCATTCCTGTTTTCCTTTAGATTTCCTTTTTCATAGCCTCCCTCAACTAATTTTCTGTTAGTTGAGGTGCACAATACCCGATGTTGGATCAGGTCCAAGATTGAGGTCACTTTTGCATAGACACCATCAACTTAGGATTTTGGTCTACGTCAAGGTGCACATGTCCAAGAAAGGATCAGGGCCAACACAGTAGATTATGGGAAAGTAAGTTAGGGGTTTAGAAAGAAATAGTTTAATTTATGATCAAAGCATTTGGATCAACGGTAAAATTCGTTTCATTTGGCTGGATTCTTTTAGGCATTTAGTTGACTTTTTAGAATAAGGGCCTATGATCACTTCCTAGCCTCTAGAGTAGATTATCTTAGAAGGACTAACCGGGCAAGTTCTTGATTGGCACAAAAACTGTTTTCAACAATTTACTATTCTGACACACTCTTGGCACATAGTTACATTATCAGATTATTAGATTACCCAGTTCAAGTTTTAGCTTTAGTCATGAAATCAAGTTGGTTTATTATCATGTCGTCTTAAGAGCCAACACATTCAACTCATTCTAGCCTACAAATTTTAGCATTTTTCACAAATTTTTGATGGGTATCACTTTAATCAATTTTCTCATAAAGCTTTTTCAATCATGCCTTTAAACATACAATCCTAATATATGTTGGCTCAAAAGAAATTAAGTGGTTTCTTGGGGAAGAAGAACGGAGGCAAGAAAACCCCAAGAGAGGATTATAAGTTGGGTTACTTAGAATTTACCCTATCACTCAAAATCCATTTACCCCACCCCAAAATAGGTGGAATTGTCACCAATGCACACAAAAGGAGTAAAAAGTAATGGATATGGGTGAAGCAATCTTGTGGCGTATAGCGCCGATGAACTATCAACAAGCGGGTGGGTAAAATTTCTTAGACTCCAAAACAACAACACCTGGGTCACCCTTAGTAGTGTTGTCAATAACTCTCACCACACCATCAGTGGTGCTCACACCATCTCCCACAGTAATCGAGATCTCAGTCACGAACCTAGAACTCGATACCTCAGCAATAGTCGAACGCACCCTATCTTGGTGCAAATGCTCATCTACTATCAAAGGCCTCGTAGCCTAATTCTACTACTTGCACTCCCTCTTATTGTTTCTTTAACCCTTAGTGGCCTCATAAATGCCTCTAACCTCGGGCACGTGTGGTCTTGGAATGCTCCTCTCCGTCCTCACTGAATAGTGCATCAAGTACTGTATGACCTGCCAATGTGGTAGGTTTAGACTGTGGATCATCTGTGGTGGCTAAAGAATGGAATCAATATCGGCCCAGAGACTGGCCAATTCAGTTCGAATAAAGGAAATATATGTGACAGGGGTTGGCTGTGTGAGTACCCTCAATTTGAAGGCATCCAAGAGCTTATGGATAACCTGAACCTTCTAATTTACCATAGTCACCATATTCTGCTCCATACTTGTCTCGAACTCGGCAATGGACTTCTACATCCATGGCTTCACATCTTAAACTAGTGTGGCCATCTATGCCTCCAGTTTCTGCACCCGATCCAAGGTCACTACAAAATCTCTAGAAGGTGGGGTGGCTACAGATGAGCTAGGGGTTGGGCTTGCAGCCTGAGATGATGAGGCCGGGACATCATTCGTGTGGGCTGGAGGGGCAGTCTCATTTCCCTTCATTTTCTTCACTGCATCTACTAAATTTCGCCCAATGGCACATTGACCCGGGGCCCTCTATGTTGTGCTACCAAATTTCCCTCATCCCAAATCAGGCCAATGTCTAGAGTCCAAGTAGCCTACACCAATTTTTTCCAATGACGGATCGGCACTCCAGAATCCCTGTATAGATAGATTACAAGACAAAGAAAAAGGTCAGTAGTAGAGGTTTTGAAAGCCCTCTCATGAATCTCCGCCATTAACATGCAGGAAAAATCTAACTCAAGCCCTTCTACTAATGTTGAAACCATGACATCTCTATTCCATAAAACTAAATTCTCAGCCTTCGTCGGTGACACTCTTATCCGTACTAGTCACTAAAAGAACTTGGCCACCAAATTGAGGGTGTCCTTCTGAATAACTAACCGTGGTACGGCAACCCACTTCGCACACTGTCCATCCAAAATAATATACCTAGCCATCTATAGTAAGACAACCTCCCTCTTCTCGGCATTTTGGGTGGAGGCTCCAATCGTCACAACCTCCCTTGTATAGTCAAATTCAGCTGTGTTGAGTGCCTCTGTGTGATCAGGACCAGGACCATAAAGGAAACGTCTGATAGCTGTGGGCGATATGTCCACCGAGAAACCTGGACCATAGTAGAGGTGAGAGGGTCCTGGCTGTAGGCTTGGAACTGGTGTCAATCGAACCTTAGAGAGTTGAAACATAGGAGGCATAGAACTCCTGCACAATATCCTTGCTTCAAGTACCGCTGTCTCGAGCCATTCACTCATACTTGTAAAGCTGAAATAGGCGGTGGATGTCAGGCATGGTGTGTAATCTCCCCGTGAGGACTCTACACTCTTCAGTAATAAGTCGGGTAATCCTATCTTTATCATTGAGAATTTTTGCATCCCGATAGATCTGCCATTGTCCCTCAACACACTATCTATTTGGTTACTCAGCCACTAGAGCAGTGTCATCATTTTGTGGTGCCAGTGCCTCTCCCGAACTGGTGGCCTCATCAAACGAGGCAACTTAGCCATGTGCGCTTGAGCTTGTGGCAGATGCAGAAACGGACCCAGAAGCAGGGGCATACTCAGAACCGGAGGTAGAACCAGCTTCAGACTAGGAATCAGGACCAGTCGGTTCCCCAATCAGTGTCTGCTCCTCATCAGACTGGAGACACTGACTACTTTAGTGACCACCTTTTGGGTTGTGTTTAGGGTAGTACGAGATGCAGTAAAGAATGTCCTCATATCTTGTTGAACATATGCGGGATCCTACTCTGCATCCGTCTTCATCAATTAGCCTCATGGAAGGCGCAACAAATTTTGATTTGCCCCTCTGTGTATAGGTTAGTTGCCTCTTAGGCACCTTGGTTCCTGTGGATGTATCATTAGTACCAATATAAACCAAGAACACACTCAAAAAAAATAAGAAGGAAAAATGAACAAAAACGAAAGCAAAAATAAATTCAGACTAAACATAAAGTGATGACCTACGGTGGGTACCTATGACCCATGGACCCCGTTGCAGGTCAGAGGTACCAAAAATTTGGTCTCCGATGGGAATCACAGTTGTGCAGAACGACCCATAGATTGATCAACGAACCGTAGTTCCACACTTAGTGAAATTTTCATGTGCTATCAACCACATACCTGATCTATGGTCAGTAGATTAAACTAAACCGTAGATGGGGTCTCGTGGATGGGGTCTGTGCCAGGTCTCAAACATGTTTCACTTTAAAGCCCTATTTATATACCACTTTTAATACCATCTTAGTTTAATCATGCATTTTAACAAAAATTATGCTAGTTCGCCACTCAAAGGGTTTCCATTAGTCAATTTTACAAGTATTTCACACAAGATAAGGAACCGTAAGTTAAAAATTACATTTAGACCTATATTTCATAAAGTTTTACAAACTATCAAGGCAACATAATCACAATCTATCGTCCCAAGGTTGCATTCAATTATAATTTAGCATGCAAATGTTCATCTATTAATTTACCCAAGGTCAAGACCTAATTCCAGTCTTTCACAACTATGAATTTGGAAATTCAAAGTGAAGGAAAGTCAATTACCTGAAAAACATGAGAACTAGGGTGATAGTATGACGACTCAAGAATTCCAACAACTTCTACTAACCTTTTGCAACGACCCCGAATACCAATATTATGAAAAAATGGGGGAATGACAAAGTGTGGAGGAAACGGTTAAAACTTGGGGACAATGAAGAATGAATGTTGTAGGATTGGTTGTGAAATTATGTTAATAGGGAGTGCATGTAGTGGTTGAAAAGGGTAAGAAACGGTTTAGAGGGAGTTTGGAAGAAGTGGGAAATGATTTGAACAAAGGGGTATTTTATTTAATGACAAGTCAAGTCGGGTCGGGCAGGCTAGGGTTTGGATCCACGAGACCCTGTCTATGGTCCGGGGATCAATCTACCGTCCTTATATGAGGAAAGTGGATCCCTCTCAAACTTAGAAACATTTAAAGCACTTATCTGGGATCTACGAACGCTATTCATGGTTCGTAGATTAAACTACGGACCATCAATGGGGTCGGTAGACCTCTACACCAGACCTTTTTCTGATGATTTTTATTTTCTCCTCTTTACATGTAGCAACCGTTAGGCCTTTCTTTTTACATTTTCTGGACACTTATTAGACACAAACTCTATGCTATATCTTGCTAACACTTAAAAAATAAAACACCTATCTGAGTGAGTACAGAGAAGCAAATAAACAAAGAGAACTACTAAATGGAAAATATAAACCTATTGTTTGCAAGATTTTACATCTTTGCTTTCCTCCCAAGCAACACTTGATTAAATGTCGCGGCATGACGCAAGCCTCTTGATTACTCAGACTTCATCAAGATAGTAGGCCTCATTAAGTTCTTGCACACTCTCTGCGTTTCCTAGATAAAGATTGATCCTTTGCCCGTTTAACAAGAATCGTGTTCCCTCAATGTTTTCTAGATCCACCATTCTGTGTGAAAGCACTTGCTTGAGTAAGAATGGCCCGGTCCATTTGGACTTGAGCTTTCCTAGAAACAAGCAAAACCTAGTGTTGAATAGAATCATAAGATCACCCACAACAAATTCTCGCTTTTCAATCCTTTGATCATGGTACTTCTTAATCTTCTCTTTATACAAGGCTGTATTTTCATAGGCTTTGATGCGAAAATCATCAGGCATGTTCAGGTCATTCACTCTTTGATTAGAGCGGCGCCCCAATCCAAATTTAACTTCTTCATTGCCCACAAAACCTTATGCTCTAGCTCTACCAGCAAATGGAAAAACTTCCGATATACAAGTTGGTAAGGGGACATACCTATGGGAGTCTTGTATGCAGTGTGATAGGCCCATAGAGCATCATCAAGCTTCCTTTATTAATATGTTCTATTGGCATTCATAGTCTTTACATAAATATGCTTGACTCTCTATTGGACACCTCAACTTGTCCACTAGACTGCGGATGGTAAGGAGTGGATACATTGTGGCGGACGCCATACTTCTCAAGTAGCGCCTTAAACAACTTATTAATAAAACCTCCATAGATGATAATAGCCCTAGGTGTACCAAATCTAGAGAATATACTTTTTTTCAATAATGCGGTGACACTTTAACCTTCGTTGTTGGGAAATGCAATCGCTTCCACCCACTTAGACACATAATCAACCGCAACAAGAATATACTTCATCCCATGTGAGCTCACGAATGACCCTATAAAATCAATGCTCTACACATCAAACACCTCGATCACAAATATCAGATTCATAGAGAGCTCTTGCCTCTTTTAAATTCCTCATTCTCTTTGGCAAGAGTCACAAGACTTGGCAAAATCATGAGCATCTTGGTAGATAGTAGGCCAGTAATACCCGCAATACAAAATCTTGCGCAGTCCAGATACAACTATGACGCCCACCAATAGGCGATGAATGGTATGCCTCTAGTATACTCAATATCTCAACCTCAGGCACAAAATGATGAATAAATCAATTAGCAAAACTCGGATACAAATAAGGCTCATCCTAGAAGAACTTTTTCATATCATGAATAAATATTTTCCTTAGGTCAAACGACGAATTCGGGGGCACCAAATCACTTGCCAAATAATTAGCAAAGTAAGTGATCCAAGGAATCAGATCATGAGAACTAGCCAATACATGTTCATCTAGGAAAGCATCATTAATTTTAGACCTATCACCAAGATTTAGCATAGCCTCTTCCTCTAATCTTGAAAACTAATGGCAACTTGTTTTTCGATCCCCTTCCTATATTTCACCACAAAATCAAACTCATACATCAACAATATTCATCGAATCAACCTGATTTTTGCATCCTTGTTTGCCATCAAATACCTCAATGAAAAATGGTCAGTATTCACTATGACCTTAGTACCATGCCAGTAGGAACAAAATTTCTCGAATGCAAAACTACCAAATGAGCTCTTGTTCCGTCACAGTATAATTCTTTTAGGAAACATTTAGATCTTTGCTAGCATAGTAAATTGGATGAAGAATATTCTATCGCCACTGTCCTAATAGCATACCAAGCGCCATTCCACTGTATCACACATTACCTTAAACGGTTGTCCCTAATCCGGTGAAATAATGATATGTGCAGACATTAGCTTCTCCTTTAACTCTCCAAATTCTCTCAGACAAGCATCATCAAATGCAAACTTGATCTCCTTTTTGAGTAGTTTGCACAATGGATGTGCAATTTTAGAGAAACCCTTGATGATCCTACGATAAAAAACTACATTCCCAAGAAAACTTCTAACACCTTTTACATAGATAGGTGGTGGAAGGTTTTATATTACCTAAACTTTATCTCTATCAACGTCAATACCTTTCTCTAAGATATGATGACCCAACATTATACCTTCTTTTACAATAAAATGACAATTCTCCCAATTTAGCACCAAACTACAGTCTTCACACCTTTTCAGTACCTCTGCCAAATTATCCAAACATCGATCAAAAAAGTCACCTACCACAGAGAAATCATCCATGAATACCTCAATTGTGTTCTCCCCATATTAGAGAATATTGAATTCATACAACGCAAGAAGATCGCTAGCGCATTACATAACCCAAAAGACATGTGTTTGAAGATGAAGGTTCCATAGGGGCAAGTGAAGGTGGTCTTCTCTTGGTCTTTTGGATCTATAAAGATTTTATTGTAGCTCGAATAACCATCAAGGAAGTAGTACCAACCCTTACCCGCAAGTCTATCCAACATGTGGTCCATGAATAATATAGGAAAGTGGTCCTTTTCTGTCCAAGCGTTCAACTTCCGGTAGTCCATACAAACTCTCAATCAAGTCACCGGCCTCATAAGAATAATCTCGTTTCTCTCATTAGGCACCACAGTAATATCACCCTTCTTAGGGATATAGTGAACAAGATACACCCAACTACTATCTTCAATGGGATAAATAACTCCAATATCGAACCACTTGACGATCTCCTTTTTAACTACCTATTGCATAGACGGATTTAATATCCTATAGTGCTTGATACAAGGCTTGTGATCTGGCATGAGTTGGATTTTATAAGAACAAATACAAGGGGGATCCCAATAATGTTTGGGATAATCCACCCAATAGCTCGCTTGAACCTTTTCAACATAGATACCAAACACTCTACTTGTCTCCCATTTAGATAGGCCTAAATGATTAGCGGTTGAGTCTCAAATCTACCTAAGAATACATACCTCAAATGTGGTGGTAGAGACTTGAGCTTCGATTTTGTCTCCTCCTTAACAGACGGTCTCGCGGGTAGAGACTCACGATTCATCATATATAACCCTAACATCTTTGGCTTCGAACGATATTCACAGCTATCGAGTGTGGCAACCAAATCATCATAGTTTTCCATACCATCACTCTCGAAGTTCATCATGACTGCTACCAGTGCCTTAACACCCAGTCTTTCTTCAATCTGCACCGCTTACCCACTTTAAGTCTCAATGTTATAGCAGATACGGATTGAAGCTCACCACTCTACTTCATGGATCTACAAATGTTGAAAGTTCCTTCTTCATTATTGAGTCTGAACTTCATTCGAACCTTCTCTATATCAACTAGAGCACACCCAGTAGCAAGGAATGGTCTCCCAAGAATGTTAGGAATCTCCAAGTCAAGAATCACAAAATCCGTCGGAAAGATAAATGACTTTACTTTCACAAACACATCATGTATCACACCAATGGGCCTTTTCACAGTTCTATCGACTATGAGCAACCACATCATAGTCGGTTTTGGATCCCCAAACCCAACTTTTTATAGACAGACAACGACATTATATTTATTCTAGCACCAAGATCACACAGTGTCTTAGCAAATTTAACAAACCAATCGTACATGGGATAGTGAATGCACAAGGATTATCCTTCTTCTGCACAAGGGAACTTGTAGCAATAACACTACAGCGTTGTATCCTTTTATCATCTTCAAAACTCACGACCTTTTTCTTTGTCACCATATCCTTCATAAATTTTCCAAACCCATGTATTTTATCCAAAGCTTCTATCAATGGGACATTAATGGAAAGATGCTTCAACATAGTAATAAACCTTCGGTATTTGCCTTCTTTGGTCTTCTTGTCTAACCTCTGTGGGAAGGGAAGTGGAGGTATAGGAATGGGAATAAATTTCTAAGTTACCTACGCTTATTTCTCTGTCTCATTCTCAGATTGTCCATTCACCTCAACCACATCGTCATTTTTACTAGTCTCAATTTCCACTCTAGATTGCATAGGTGGATCAATGGTTTGGTTACCCACGTGAGTAGTGACTGTCATACAATGCCTATCATTCTTTGGATTCTTGATGGTTTTGCTAGGAAGAGTTCTAGGTTGGCATGGGTTCACTGTTGTAGACAACTGTGTCATCTGTTGCTCAAGATGCTTAATTGACACTACATGGGCATAAACTTTTTGACAAATAAGACAAGTTATTTTGCATATCCTTCACATTCTCATTAGTCGCATCGAACCTCCTCATCATATTTTGCATCATATCCTCAATACGTGTCGTATTACTTCCAGCTTCTATATGACCAATTTATTGATTTTGAGGAGGAACATACGGTCCTACCCGATCTCTTTTGTTGACATAGTTGTTCTGGTTGTAGTTGTTATCGCAGTTGTAGTTCTCATCCGGACATATTGACCCTCTTGGTTGTAGTTCTTATAGTTCCGACCTTATTTTCATTGACCTTGGCACCAATTATATGTATTGGAACATTTGGGTTTGGTCGGAAACCCCTATCTGATAATTCAACGGATAAGTATCCTCTTCATAGTAACACTGCTATACTTGTGGTGGATTTCTAGTCAAATAATTCACAGCATTTACCTTTTTCGCACCTCCACTCACATGCTTCAATATGAATCCCAGTTCAGTTCTCATCTGTGCCATCTCCTCATGAATATCATCTGCGGATTGGTTAGCTGTGGCTTGGACTAAAAATGTTCCTCCCCGTATCTGACTTTATATTGCTCCAAGCTTTGTTGTTTTAAAGAAATTCTCCAATTTCTCTGCAATCTGCTCAAAAGTGCATTCTACATATGAACCACCAGGAATAGTATCAAGAACTACCTTACTGTTATCATCCTACCCTCGATAAAAATATTCTTTTAGCGACTGATCATCAATGCGGTGATTCAAAAGACTTTTTATGAACGCAATGAACCTGTCCCAAGAACTGATCATAAACTCTCCAGGTAGTGCACCAAATTTGTATAGTTTAACCTTTTTGTTCAACTTCTTTGACACTACAAAGAATTTCGCGAGGAACGCCTCTTGCGGTTGCTCTTATGTATAGATTGAGTTATAAAAAATCTCATTAAAGCACACAGCCGCATCACCAATCAGTGATAGAGGTAATACTCACAATCTAATCACGTCAATTTACCAGGGAGTTGACTTACATAACTTTTGCAAACAACCCGTAGCTTCGCTATGTGAGCATGTGGGTCACCCGATGCCAACCATGCAAACAAGAATCTCGCTGTAAGCATCTGCATCAAGCTACTAGTCACCACAAATGTATGCCCTGATGGTAGAGGAGGTAGGAAAAGAGGCCCACCGGAATCACCAATATCAAAGTCGACCCTATACATGTCATGTTGTCGCTGCCTGGTGGATCTTGTACCCTCAATGCATCTCCTAGTCGATTATCAGTTGGAGCCTGATTATTCTCATTAACAACCCTTAGATGTTGCAAACCAGCACCATCACCTGATTCTCTCCGATAGTATTGACTACCACTCCTTAATTATTCATTGTCCTCAATGTTCTATTCAGTATTGGATTGTATGGTTTAAGTGGTTCTCCTTGAATCCGTGTACTCAGCATACACTAGAGTTGGAACCAGTGAAGACAAAAACAAAAGAAAAACGTAAATTTAGGAAATATTTTTCTTAAGTTCAATAATGTAGTTAAACATAATCAAAAATCTAAATTCCCCGGGAGCGGCGCAAAAATTTGATACGCTCAAATTACACCTCCCTAAAGAAGCGTAAGTGATCATTATCAAGTAAAGAACCCAACTTGTAGGTTGAGGTCGATTCAACGAGGAATATTGTTTAGATTTAAACTTAACTGACGATTATATTCGTTAGTCAATATTTTTTGAAACAAATTCAAAAAATTATGCGAGTAAACGGTGAACAAGATTCAAACTTTAGTTGTTATGTAGATGAGAAAGTAACTAGGGTATATGTGTATCCCATAATCTTATAACGCGGTAATCCTAGTAATAGAAATCCCTTCATAGTGTATTACATGCAAAGTTTAAGTTAGGTATCTCTAATTCCCATGTCCGACAACAAGAGAATTTCACCACACATATGATCCGGCTACGTGTGTATAATTTATTAACCCTTACCATACCTCATATAAGAAATCACATCAATGTATAGCTTAATTTTCACCCTCGCAGCAACGGTCATTAGACTATTAGATAGTATCGCACTAAATCTATATTGATAATTCTTTTCTTATTAACTACCTCCTTGGTCCGCCATGTGGCAACAAGGCGAGTTCTAATGCGTGCACTCGTTAAAAAGACATCTAAGCAAAAAAACTATCAAAGCATGAAATAACACTATTCAAGAATTGCTTGATTACTATTCATACTTTGTTAATCGCTCATGATTCCACAACCCTAGTTATGGATTTAGTTATCCATAGTAGCAAGTTCACAATTCATATATTTAGATGAAGAATTCATTAACTTACATAATGAGAATACTAAACCCAGAATTTGAACTTGGATTGCAAATTCAAAATCTTCAAAACATGGTTTAGAAATAAGTAATTGCTAAAGTTGCAAGTTAATCTCAAAAGTCAAGAACTAGAACAAGAATAATAAAGTCTAACCCCCAAAATGAGATTTACATGCCTTATATATAGAAAAATAAATTCTAACTAAAAAGGAAACGAAATAAGGAAATAGTGTTTAGGACACATCTTCAATCTATGACATTGACCTAGAAATTGTGGATCGACCTATGGTCCATAGGTCCTTCCGTAACTAGGGATATAAGCATATTTCCAATCTTCCAAAAATCATCATCTCTGACGCATTTGACGGATCAGCAGTACGGACCTTAGATTGACCTACGGTCCGTGTATCCCCTCCGTATCTCCATACTTAGAACTTTCAAATTCAGGTACTTGAACCAAATATCAGATACAATTGACGGAGCAATATTATGGTCCATAGACAAATCTACGGCCTGTCGATAACTTTTGTTTTTCAACACTTGGTCAGAATTGCCTGATCATTTGAGGCCTTACTTTCCCATCTATGTCTACTATCTACAGAACGTGAATGGACCTAAGGTCTGTAGATCACCTCCGTAGATATCCTTTTCGACATATTTCAGTTGTGTCTCTAAGTTTCTACGTCTGAACGTATTTCCTGCAACATGACAAAAATACATAAAAACTAATACAAAATGGCCCTAGACACACACAACCCTTAAGTGAAAAGTTTCAAAAATACCATAAACTCATGGTACATCCATCTCCCAGGTTCGACAGTACCAAATAGGTAGGGTATCATTCTCTAGGTCACATGGGAGTGATACATGTAATCGAACTTTACCAAATTGTTAAAGTGTTGTTAGAAATATCCATGTGAGTGTCTTCCCCACAAAGAGAGATACTTTGGGTACGGTCAGTCTTGCTATAGATTGATGTTTTTTCCTTCTGCAAAGAAGAGACAAGAAGGTAACAATAATAAGGCTTAGTCTATAGCTCCAGGATCACCAACAGGTCACCCAACTCAAGAGGGTGCTTCATCTAGTATATGTGAAGATCAGTTCTAGAACAAGTTATATGTTCTTTAGGCTCGCCAAGACTAAAAGATTCTCCGGATGTGGTCACTAGTACGTTACAAGTCTTTCATTTAGATATTTATGCATTGTTAGATCCAAGGGCTACACTTTTTTTAACTCCCATTGTAGTATTAAACTTTGGTGTCAGTCTAAAAACTCTCTCAAAACCCTTCTCAATCTCTACCCCAGTTGGTAACCCAGTTATAACTAGAGAGATATACAAAAACTACCATGTCATAGTCTCTCATAATATCACCTCAACAAATCTTGTAGATTTAGAAATATTAGATTTTGTTATCATTCTAGGCATGGATAGGTTACATTTTTGTTATACCTCGGTCTATTATAGAGTTAGAATCATTCAGTATCAGTTTTAAAATGATCAGTCTTAGAATTGAAGGGTAGTAGCTTAATTCCTATAGGTCTATTTATCTCTTACCTTATGGTCATAAAGATGATCTGTAAAGAGTATATATATATCCTTTTTTTTTAAGGATTAAAACTCCAAAACCCTATATCTGGGGTCAATCCTAGAAGTAAATGAGTTTCCAGAAGTGTCACCAGAAGATCTTCCCAAAAGGGAAATGGAATTTGAAATTGATCTCCTTCAAGATACCAAGCTTATTTTGATTCCTCCTTACAAAATAGCTCCATATGACCTTAAGTAATTGAAAGAGTAGTTGAAAGACCTTCTAAATAAGGGCTTTATCTGACCCAATATCTCTCCATGGAGTGATGTAGTGTTGTTCGCAAAAAAGAAAGACGGTTCTGCCAAAATGTGCATTGACTATCAATAGTTGAACATAGTCGCAATCAAGAATAAGTATCCCATCCCAGGATTGATGACTTGTTCCACATACTTCAAGGTTCTAGTTGCTTTTCTAAGATAGACCTCAAATATGGCTATCACCAGCTCAGAGTCAGAGATAGTGACATCCCTAAGACATCCTTCAGGATTCGGTATCACTATGAATTTGTAATTATATCTTTTGGACTAAAAAATGTTACTACAACTATGATGGATTATTGAACAGGGTTTCCAAACATTATTTGGACTTTTTCGTCATCGTCTATGTTGAAAATATCCTCAGCATGGGCCTTATCTGATAGGTGTTGTGCAAACTATTTAATATCACTAGTTATTTGCTAAATTCAACAAAAGTAAATTCTTGTTACAGTTCATCACGTTCCTTGTTCATGTGGATCCAACGAACGGATCTGAGTGGATTTTAGATAATTGAGGCAGTACAACACTGGCCCATACCCACCTCTCCAATAGATATCAGAAGTTTCTTGGGTTTGGATAGTTATTATAGTATAGTTTTTGAAGGATTTTCATCCATAGCTTTCCCATTCACCAAGTTAACTCAGAAAAATATCAAATTTCCATGGTCAAATAAGTGTGAGAAATGTTTCTCAAAATATAAGACTAGGTTGACTAAAACTCATGTATTGATTGTATCAGATGGTTCAGACGGTTGTGTGATTTATTGTGATGCATCAAGGGTCGGGCTAGGTTGTGTGTTGATGCAATGAGGTAAGGTCATAACTTATGCTTCTAAAAAAATTAAGGTCCATGAGAAGAACTACCCGACTCATGACCTCGAGCTTGCAGTCGTAGTATTTTCCCTAATGATATTGAGTAATTCCAGCCATCTCTTCTGATGAAGATTCAACTCGTTCTAGGTGAATGTGCTTTACCATCCTAGCAAGCCCAATGTAGTGGATGATGCTCGCATAAAATTGTCTATAGGTAGTGTAGCACATGTTGAGTAAGAAATGAAAGAGTTGTCCAAAGATGTTCAAGTCTTGCTCCTTTAAACATCATATGGTGGTACATTAGTTTAGAATGGGTCAAAATCTTCATTGGTAGTGGAAGTTAAGAAAAAAAGATAGTGATCCTATATAACTTTAGTTTAAAGGTGCAGTTCATCAGTAGAAAGTTGAGGTCTTATCTTAAGGGAGAGACGATGTGCTCCTTACGAGGGTCTTTTTATGTGTTCGTAATATGGGTTAGTTGAGGCAGTAGATCCTTACTGAAGCTCATAACACTACGTATTCCATTCATCCACCTCTCTCACAAACCTTTACTCTCATTGTGAGGGAATATATATAAAAAGCTTTGAATGGTGTTTATGCAGCAAAAATAGATCTCTTAATCATCCCGGGAATCACGGGCTCAGCAGGGAGGCACACACATCATCATAATAGTCTAGGTGTCCTATCTTGAGAAGCATGGTATAGGTGATTTGAGGCCTAGAGGCAGTATTACCAATATCAGATCTAGGGGACGGGGGAGCAACATAATCTCTGGACTGTTAGAAGGAGCGGAGCTAGAAGTACCCGAAGGCCTAGTTATCGGAATAGGAATGATTGCATCTAAAGATAATCAATAAATATCAACCTCTAGGGATGTTTCCACCAAGGATTCTCTCCTTATGTCTTCCTCATCCCTCATGTACTCTGCCTTTATATGCCACATGTCGGTAGAGGACGTGGGTGTAATATCAACATCCCTCTTCTCATCACGTGGAACTCTGACTCATGGACATAACTCTGTAATAAAAATAGGGAATGAGAGAGATGTTTGGCTCTGCTTGGCTCTAATGACCATCTCATGCTCAATATTAAGACCCAAATTAAGTTTTTTCCTTTCTATAATAAACCCAAGACATGTTGCCTCTAGGTGGCTTAGAATGGACTCATTTTGCGATGGCATGATTGTGATGCTGATGAATCCAAACTAGTTCCAAGCTGTAATATTGAGGCCCTTCTTATCTATCAACGCTCCAGCCTTAATCCACCTCGTGGTGGAGTCAAAATTCAAGGGTGCTAGTGAACCCTTGAGGTTATCTAGAGTATGTGTCTGGATCATACTGTGGTAGTCATGCACAAAACCTGTAGCCGTCTCGAACAAAAAATTTATATCATTACTGTTGCATCTAACTTTCTTCCCTTGGACTATCACATATTCTATTAGTTTGAAGGCACTAGCCTTCTTCTTCCCTTGAGGGACCAAGTGACTATAGGTAGAGTAGAACTCCTGGACCCATATAGGAATGTATGTGCCACATGGCTTGGTGAAGACCTCGAATTAGTGGAACCTGAGTGTGTCCCACACTACATGATTTTTTTCAACCACACCATCTGTGGACATTTGTTTTTCCTCAAAATGGTCATCAATCCCTCGGCCTTTAACAAGTTGAGTGATGGGGGAGGAGGACCATGTACTGGCGGTATCGGGACCACCGTATGTGCTGGAGATGTAGGAGGATGAGTCTGAGCTGTCAAGATCGTAGACGGATCATGTGTCCCCTTGGAGTGAAGCTCTACTCTCTGGTCTTTCAGTAATTGATCGTCCTCAGGATTAGAGAATGAAGCTTGAGAAACATAGGAATCACCCTCACTATCAGAGTTGTACTCAAGATGAAAGGGAAAACAAGGTGGTAAAGGTGACCCACCAAAATATGAAAGGGTGACTATAACGATTTTGCCAATTGAGATTCAAAAATGTAAACCCTCAAGAAAGTGAAGGGTGAGTTGATGGGCAAACAATGATTTTCCAAATGATTAAAGCAAGCCTCACTAAGGTTACCTAGTGAGTCTCGTATTGATTCTTTAGATTATTTTTGCAAACTATGAATAGACCAAAAGGAAGGGATGTTTGTTGTGGAATGTAAGGATCTAAAATACAAACTATTCCATAATTTCATTTATATTTTGTATATATTCAGAGATACGCTTTTCATAGTTATCATGTATGATATCATTGTATACTCGCAGAGAAGGAGAGATGATGAGAAATATTTAAGGATTGTGCTCCTAACTTTGAGAGATCAATGCCTTTATTCTAAGTTCTCAAAGACCATGTTTTTTTCTTGCGTCTATTTAATTTTGGGGCACATATAATCAAAATATTTTTCAGCTATTAGTGATTAGGCTAGGACAACTTCAGTAACTCAAATTCGAAACATAGACGGATTTGCAATCTAATGCATAAGGTTAATGTATGGCTTAACACTATTTCATAACCTCTTCCATGGTCTAGTCATCTTGTTTTTGTTTTTGAGAGGTCTTAAGAGTGTGAGCTGAGCTTTCAGAATCTCAAGCAGTTGCGGACCACCACTCATATATTGACTTTTCCAATTGAGGTTGAGGTCTCCACTATATATTGTGATGCATCCAGTGGTTGTTTGGGTTGTGTTTTGATGCATTGGGGTCGGTTTAATGCTTATACTTCGAGGTAGCTTAAGTTGCATGAGTGAAACTACCCAACTCATGAGTTTGAGTTAGAGATTGATTTGCTAAAATAATGTGAAATAAAGTGTGTGAACATAGTGAAAAATGGGGTATCTGGTGATTCATGTCTAATTGAATAATAAGGTGGAATTTTAACATGGTTGAATGTTAAAGTGAAGGATAAAGAGTGATTTGCAGGCCATACTTCATGAAGGTAGATTCCACTAAGCCTAAATGAGAATACCTTTTCACTTGGCCCCGTTACAAGCCTTAAAAAGACCTTCGTCATCTCTAGTGAGCTGAAATGAATGTTGATTGAAAAATAAGGGCAAGCATATGGGTGAAGTCATGCATGTGTTCGTAATTTTGAGTGTGAGCGTTGTATGTGATTCTTTGATTTTAAATTGTTGAGGAATTTTGTGTGAATGTGGAATCATCTTTGTATTGAGGGCATTTGAGTACCTTTCTTGAGCTTGAACTTGCATTTGAAGAAAGTATTGTGAACTCGAGTATCCTTTATAATGGTGAGTCACAATTTGAATCTTTGAGTGCACAATATAGCATTGTATGTGTAGCTTGATCCTTTTGTGTGCATTCATGTTGAGTCTTATATAGCACTATTTGAGGCATCCTTATTGATCTGTCGATCTTCAGCTATACTTGAGGACAAGCAAAAGTTTGAGTTGGGGGTGTTACGAGTCCGAGATTTGGACTCGTTTATGGATTTATTTTAGTAGTTTTGGTATCTTCAAATGCATAATTAGTGCTATAAACTGTTGTTAAAGACTTGATTTTAAGGTATGTGAGTTAAGGAGAAGGTAAGGACACTAATTGGTAAAAATTAGCAAAACAAGCCGAAAAAGTAGGGAAAGGTGATTCTGGTGATAGCCGAGTGACTCTTTAGCTTGCCTAAAGTTCCACTATGCCAGTCCTAGTTGAAGTTACCAAATCATAGATAGAAATGGGTAGTCGACGAATCATCGATCGGTTCTGTAATAATGCAATGTATCGCACAAATTTACAGGACTTGGGAATGCAATGAACCAATTCAACAAGGCACTGGAAGAGAGCAAAGGGTGGATCGTCGAACAACTCGGTGAGCCTAATTTATCTCGCCCAATGACTTTTTATGCCAGATGTTGGGCTACTATAAATTGAGTTTTGAATTGTAAATTAATTATCATGCGATCATTGAGTAGAGATTATTTTAAGTTTTAGAGTTCCGTTGTGGACTTCGAAGCATTTTGAGGCTCAAACTTCAAGATTTGCAAATGTGGTCTTTGAATTTCACCTTTGGAAAACACTGTTAAGGCTTGGAGACGATTACCCAACTGATGGCTAATCGAGTTGGTAATTGTTTTTACCTTTTTATGATGTTTGGCTAAGACCCAAATTCTTTGGGTGTGATCATGTGATTATGGGTTTATTTACCTTATGGTTATTGTTAATTACTAATTTACATGCTATGTTGAAGTGGGTTTAATCATTAGTTGTGTTATCTAAGAATTGTAGTTTCAAGTGCAGTTTTATTTTTGAGTTCTTAGCTTGCTAGAGGGGGGGGGGGGGATTTGGAACCAAAGCTTTTTATTAATGGTTTTTAGGTATTGGGTTTAAATGGTTTCATCTCGAAAGAGTGAATCCCGAACTCAATCCTACACATCTTGCTCGAGAGACAGGGTGAATTAAGGCGAAGGTTGTAGATGTTTAAAAGAAATCACTTGAAACATGATTTATTTGAAAGAAAACTATTTCACTCATAGTCTAGCCTTCCCACTTATATTTAGCTATTTTAGTAGTTTCAATTACCCATATAGTGAAATTTACCTATAATCGATCACATCCCAAGAATTACTTTATATATTGTTATTTTCTTTTATTTTGTTTGTGTTGTAGCTGATAATTGCAACCCTTTAGACTTGTTTACATGTCTTCAGACTTGTTTACATGTATTTTTTGATAATTTCTATTCTTATTGAAAATTAGACCAGGTTTGTAGTTCATAGTTAAATTTGAACATGTACCATTCCCCGTGGGTTCGAACCTAACTCATTATTAGCTTTTACACTACTTAACTATCGTTTACACCCAGAATTGGATGGGGTGCGCTTGAAATGCTAATCACCCAATCCTAAGATTTTATGTTCCTTCTCAACCCATTTTGTTCTTATCCCTCCGACTTAAAAATTAAATATCTAGAGTTATAGAGCTTTGATTAAGGAAAATGCAGGTATTGGACATTTTTGTTGATCCTAGATATGCATTGGAGTAGTAGGAGAAGCATGAAAATCGTCGACTTGAGGTAATTCTTGTCCCAAAGGGGATGCCAAGTCTCTTTAGTAGAGAATTTGTGCATGTTGTCATATTGGTGGTTCCGGGTATCAAATTGTATCCCATTTTGGCACACGATCTTTGCTAGTTGAATAAGGCAATACTAGGCATTGAGGACACATCTTGTTGAGATAAATAGGCCTCAAATTAGTGTAAATCTACCACTCATCACTTTTTGCTACAATAGCCAAATCCTTTGGATCGTTTATTTCTCATTCTATTGCTTTTTTATTTTTTTATGCTTAACATTCATAGAATGAGTTAAGTCAAATTTTAATGTTTGAATTTATGATCTCAGAGTACATGCTCAGATCCAACTTCTGATCATGGTTTGCTCTAAAAAGAATTTGTGTGGTAAAGATTTAGATTGATAGTCACATATTAACATTGAGTCCTATGTTTGAGACCAAAAGGTGAAGACTTAGGTTTTCATTGTGAAATGCAATTCTTACTCAAAGGAGATGTCTAAATTGAGTGATTAGGTTATTGTATTGAATTACATGAGTGAGACCTGTCATGACCTGATCCCTCCAGTGATAAAGAAACTTAGCATAACCCACCAATAGGTAAGCCAACCATACCAAGAATGCTAGTATTAAGTATAAGGGTAGAACTACACATGAAACATTACTAACAACAATAAAATAAAAGAACAAAAAAATCAAAAGTTCATCACTCTTGAAGAACTTGTACGCTAACACTCAAAAGAAAAACTAAACTAAAAACGAAAAGCAATAACATTATTCTTGACGGATTGTGCTTGAAGTTTTTGGTGGTGAGGCTTTGGTGTCGTGGGAGTTGGGTGTCCATGGGAGCAGGTTTGGAAGGTGTTGAACAACAGAAAAGCTATGGGTTTTCTTCCTCTTGGTCCCTTTACCAAGACACCCCTAAGTTTCAGTCTATTCTATCCAAAAACTAGGAATGTTTCCCCGTTGCATGTCCTTGTCACTAGCTCCCATCGATTGTTGTAAGTTGGGTATGTTTGCTTGTAGAAATTAGGGATGTAACGTGTTTTCATGATGATTATGTTTATGTATGTATGTTCGGATTTATGTGACTGATAATTATGTTTTTCTGAAATTATGTGATAAGTATGTGTGTGCATTGTGTAGGCCGTAACTCTTGGTCACAAATTGAAGTGTGAAAAAGGCATGTTGAATCCTTGTATTTTATGTGCAAATGCTTGTAAAAATCGTGATGTTCATATGAGGTGTGATGCTATTGAATTGAGTGAAAACTCTTGGCTAAATGTAACCACGAAATTGCCCCTAATAATGTACGAAGTGTTTCACGAATTTGTCCTAAAATCTACCATATAAAATGTTGAGAAAAATGGACTGGAAAACGTGATCAAAATTTCCAGATTGCTGGAAATTTGGTTTCGGCTATATAACTTGGAGAATTGGAGTTTCAAAATTGTTTTAAAATATGTGAGGTCATCTGGGATTGAACCCGAGACCTCAATATATGCAGGCTTCTGAAAAATTCAATATTAAATGTGAGATGAGGGGGATTCGAAATGGGGTAAGGTTGGGTGAAGAAACAAAGGAAAAAGGAAAAATAAATAAAATGGGGAGTGTGGGGATCGAACCCACAACCCCTCGGATAGGTGAGAAAAGTATGAGAAAACTAAAGAAAAATAAAATGAGGTTGCGGGGGATCGATCCCACATCCTCTTGGTCTCAAACGAAAAAGAGAGGAAAGAAAAGAAAGAAAAAAAAGAAGTGTAGGCATTGGGGATCGACCTCGGGTCCCCAAGCCGAAAATATAAGTCAAACAAATTAAATATGTGACTAAGTGTTGCTCAAGGGATTCGAAATCGGGTTCCCTTGCCCAAATCCGTATTGATACATAAGTCTTACGTGAAGAAATATTTAATGAATGTTGCCCATAGGGATCGAACTAGAGACCTTGGCATACTTACAAGATGCATAAGTCTTGTACCACATAATCTATGGTAAGTATGAGTCACTTAGACGAATTATGAATGAAGCCTCATGGCTTGTACGTATGGGTTCATAAGTCCAGCGTACGTTTAAAAATAAGTGAACCTAAGATGTATATGATGAAATTATGTGATCCCAAAAGGGTTAAGTAAGAGTGTGAAATACACTAAAAGGCCAAGTGCATTGACATATGATGAAATGAATATTCACGTAATGGGGTGAGTAATTATGAAGAGCTAATATGCTAAAGTTAATGAATGTGGTGACAACATGATAAGAGGCTAATATGATAGACGAGATAAATCTCAAATGAGCCTAATAAGTGTTACCAAAAAATGTACTCACCTATGTGAGTGTAAAACTAATAAAGAGACCAGTCTCTAAGAAACACTCTAATGAAAGTATTGAGATTAATACACACTTAATACTAATGATGAGATGAGAAATCATCTAATGAGCAATGATACACTCATGCTAGAAGCCAGCTTCTATGATGTGTGAGATGAATGTAATGAAACTTTTTACGGAGCACGCATAGGCTAGCTATGAGTCGCGATTCCTTCTTTCAGGAAGGCAGAGGTTTATGTAAATCTCATGAGATGAGACTGTCCGTTTAGGTGGGTATGGGTCTCATTATATCTCCTAGTCCTTCAACCTATGCAGCCAACATAGGGTTCTAGTAGGGTTCAATTCCCTATATATGCTAGCATGTTTTGGTTTCACTTTGGCCGGTGATTCCATCTCTTTTCGGTATGGGGTATACAGTGGAATTCATGGAGCTCACATGATCTATGTCAGTTAAAGTTAAAGTTCCCAAAGAAAGAATGAGGCCAGCCTCATGTAGTGCACACCATGAAATGAATAATACCAATGGTGTTTGGATGGGATAATCAAGAGGTGAACTAGACTCAAGTAATGACACTAGGTCCTTCTTAATCCTTGCACAGTGAACCCGAAGAGAGTCCTAAACAACATCCTAGGTATATAAACGAATGAAATATGAAGTATGTATGAATGAATGCAGCAGACTCTGTGTTTCCTAAAGAAGGATCCCTAGTTGAGGTCCCATATGTTGAGCCCTCATTTGGGAAGTCCTAATGTTAAGTCTGTGATTCCAAGGTCTCACGGCATACGAACGAATGATATATGATATATGTATGTGCTAAATGAAGTGTATTATCTGCTGTGTGCAATATGTAAAGAATGATGATGCATGTTACTCTCATAGCATGACTTTCCTAATCTGATTTGGCAAGTCCAACTGACTTGGCTTTCTATAACTTATATCGTTAGGAGAGAGCTCTTATTAATCATGCATGTACGTGGTGTGTACTTGCATACACGTATACTTAGTACAAGTGTGTACTAATCCCATACAATCCTTTACTTTTAGGTGCAGGTGCAGGTGGACGCTAGAGCTTACGAGACTACGTTGAAGCTATCCGGACGTGGAGCATTCATCCGGACTTGGTAGGCCCTCATGCTTTCGAGGATGCTTATCTCTTATATTCTAGCTTAGACATAGGCATGAGCTAGTGGAGGATGTTCCACTAGTGTTTCTTTCTTACTTATTTTCAGACGTCGTATTGGTGCCATTTTGGCAACTTTATGTTTATGCAGTTATGAACTATTTCCTTCATTTGAATATCTCATTATTATATGGTTGTGGTGAACTGATATGATATAATGCAATTCTTACTATGAAGTCTATGTATGCTTCGAAGCAAACAAAAGTTTTAAATTTTTTGCTAAAATTAACGTATACGATGTAATGATGGGGTATGTAGGCTTGTCTGCGACCTCTGAGAGGTGAACGACGCCGGTTTCGTCAAGGGTCTAGACCCCAGTCGTGACAAACGTGGTATCAAAGCATTAGGTTTAATTCCAAGGATAATAAGTTCACATCAACCACATCGAGTAGTTTCTAAGTTATGGTAGTGAAGTGCACCACTATCATGAATTAAAGACTGCATGATGCGTAGGAAAAATTTCCCTTCTTCAGATCTTATCGTGCTTTTCTTAATGTCTAATTTCTTGGTGTTATGAGCGTATCTAACATCAATTCTTATTTTTTTCAGAAAATAAACACAAGGGGGAACGCTGGTCGGGGAAGAGTAGGAGGAGCTGCTGGGGGCAACTAAGTTCCACCCCAGGCTCCAGCTATAGGAGTGGCCATGCCAGTTAACCCAGCTGGGTTGACTGATGCGGAGGTGCAGACCGCTTTGGCACAGATGGCTCAAGCCATCACTGTGCAGGTCCAGGCTATGATGGCCCAGGCCAACAGACAGGAGGTTCAGTGGGAGAACCCACCAACCCACAACATGGAGAACAGGTTGTGAGATTTTACGAAGATGAATCCTCCAATATTTATAAGATCTAAGACTGCAGATGATCCTCAGGAGTTCGTGGAGGAGGTCTAGAAGATTCTGGTAGCGATGGGGGCCATAGAGATTGAGAAAGCTGAGCTGGATTCGTACCAGCTGAAGGATGTTGCACAGGCTTGATGCAAGATGTGGCAGGATAGCAGGGAGTTGACGGAGGTCCGATCACATGGGAGCTGTTTAAGATAGCCTTTCTGGAGAGGTTATTCCCCAGAAAGATAAGAGAGGCTAAGGTTGAGGAATTCATCAACCTTAAGCAGGCCTCGATGACTGTCAGGGAGTATTCCCTGAAATTCGTAAAATTGTCCAGGTATGACACTTTCCTTGTATCGAACAACAGGGATAAAATGAGCAGATTTCTTACAGGAATCTCAGGGGACTTGGAGGAGGAGTGTCGGGCTGCGATGCTCCATGACAGCATGAACTTGTCCAGGATGATGGTGCATGTCCAGCAGGTTGAGGACAATAGGAAGAAGAGGAGAGTCTGTGAGGTCAGGAGGCCTAACCTTTCTTACCAGACAGGTTACAGCAGTGGTGGTGGCAGGAGCACTTTCGGACTTCGCGATCAGCCCAGATTTAAGAAAGGGCATCAGAGTTCAGGGAACTCTAACTCTCATAGGAGTGCAGCACCTAGAGGAGGCAGACCCGAGCGCAAAAAGGGCAATGGAGGTGATGTGCAGCATTCTGGAAAGGAATGTGGCAAGTGTGGTCGTATTCACAGTGGAGAGTGCATACTAGGCACAAATGCCTGCTTCAGTTGCAGAAAGAGAGGACACATGGTCAGGGACTGTCCACAGAATAGGGGTCAGGCTGGAGGTAATGCTCAGCCTAGGCCTAATCCCCAGAATGCTATTGCAGGCGAGCCTCCTAAGAGGAATAAATTCCACGCCTTGAAGGGCAGGGAGGAGCAGGAGAAGTCTGCTGATGTGGTCACAGGTATGCTGCAAGTCTTCTCAACCTCTGTTTATGCTTTACTTCATCCAGGGTCTACGTTTTCTTTTGTGTCTCCCTTGCTTGCTCTTACTTTTGAAACACTACCTGAGGTTTTGCATTATCCTATCATAGTTAGTACTCCCTTAGGAGAAAATGTGAGAGCTGTAGGGTTCATAAAGACTGCCCAATAGTAGTATGTGGTAAGACTATGTGTGCAGACCTTGTTGAGTTACCCATGAATGACTTCGATATTATACTTGGTATGGACTAGCTCTATAAATGTTATGCCTTCATGGATTTCCATAGTAGGGTTGTGAGATTCCATTTCCCTGATGAAGTAGAGCTGGTCTAGGAGGGGTACAATTCGAGTCGTTCAAGTCCCTTTATTTCTAACCTAAAAGCTAATAAAATGATGTCCAAGGGATTGTTATGCCATCTTGTGAGTGTCAATGATCTAGATCATGACATTCCTTCCATAGACTCTGTGTCTGTAATGAATGAGTTCCAAGATGTTTTCCCCGATGATTTGCCTGGAGTCCCTCCCCCATGAGAGATTGATTTTGGTATCGACCTAGATCCCGATACCAAACCAATCTCAATTCCTCCGTACAGAATGTCTCCAGCTGAACTCAAAGAGTTGAAACTGCAGTTAAAAGATCTCACTGATAAGGGCTTCATCCAGCCGAGCATATCCCCTTGGGGCGCTCCAGTGCTCTTTGTGAAAAAGAAGGATGGAACCCTTAGAATGTGTATCTATTATCGGCACCTCAACAAAGTCACTATAAAGAACAAGTATCCATTTCCCAGAATAGATGACTTATTCGATCAGCTCCAAGGGTCTAGTTTCTTCTCGAAGATTGATCTTCGTTCCGGGTATCATCAGCTTAGGGTTAGGGAAGAAGATATCCCAAAGACAGCCTTTCGTACCCGTTATGGTCATTATGAGTTCCTAGTCATGTCATTTGGTCTCACTAATGCACCAACTGCATTTATGGACCTCATGAACCGAGTCTTCCGTGAATACCTTGATTCTTTCGTCATAGTATTCATTGATGACATCCTCATCTACTCTAAGACCAAGGAAGAGCATGAACAACATTTGAGACTTACCTTGCAGGTACTTAGACAACATCAGTTGTATGCCAAATTCAGCAAGTGTGAATTCTTGCTTAGATTAGTGACCTTCCTGGGTCGTGTTGTGTCTGATCAGGGTGTGGAGGTGGACCCCAGGAAGACTGAGACTGTTAAGAACTGGCCAAGACCTCTTACTCCCACCGATATCCGTAGCTTTCTAGGATTGGCTGGTTACTACCGCAGGTTCATGGAGGGTTTTTCTTCCATTGCTGCCCCACTGACAGCTTTGACTAAGAAGAAAGCCAAGTTCGAATGTGCAGAGACTTGTGAGATGAGTTTCCAGGAGATGAAGGACAAACTCACTTTAGCCCCAGTGCTTACGTTGCCTAAATGTGGTGAGAATTACACTGTTTATTGTGATGCATCTAGGGTTGGTTTGGGTTGTGTTCTTATGCAGGGTGGTAAGGTGATAGCCTACGCGTCCAGAAAGCTCAAGGTTCATGAGAAGAATTATCCCACTCATGACCTGGAGTTGGCAGCTGTGGTGTTTACATTGAATTTGTGGAGGCACTAGTTGTACGGGATGCATGTGGATGTGTTCACAGACCACAAGAGTCTCTGGTACGTGTTCACGCAGAGGGAGTTGAATCTACATCAGCGGAGATGGTTGGAGCTGTTGAAGGACTATGACATGAGTGTCCACTACCATCCATGGAAGGCAAATGTTGTAGCTGATGCTTTGAGAAGGTTGATCATGGGGAGTACAACCCACTTTGATGATGGGAAGAAGGAGTTGGTGAAGGATGTAGACACACTGGCAAGACTGGGTGTGCAGTTGATGGCTTCTACTAGTGGGGGTGTTTCAGTTCATTCCAGTTCGAAATCACCCTTGGTAGCTGAAGTCAAGAAGGGGCAGCATCTTGATCTTGTGTTGATGGAGTTGAAGGAGTCAGTGCTAGTAAAGATGAATGAGTCCTTTGCTTTGGGAGGTGACGGCATACTTAGGTACCAGGATAGGATGTGTGTACCAGATGTGGATGATTTGCATACCAAGATTGTTGCAGAGGCCCATGGTTCCAAGTATTCGATACATCCAGGTTCCACCAAGATGTATCATGACCTCAAAAAGATCTATTGGTGGGATGGCATGAAGAAGGACATTGCTGAGTATGTGCCTAGGTATCCTAATTGTCAGCAGGTTAAGGCGGAGCACCTTAAGCCTGGTGGTCTCACTCAGATTATTGAGGTTCCGACTTGGAAGTGGGAGGCAATTAACATGGACTTCATGGTTGGTCTTCTGAGGACTAGGAGACAGCCTGACTCCATATGGTTTATTGTGGACAGGATGACTAAGTCTGCCCACTTTATCCCTGTGAAGTCTACTTACAGGGCCGAGGATTATGCGAGACTCTACATTGATGAGATTGTGAGGTGGCATGGGGTTCCTTTGTCTATCATTTCGGATAGAGGAGCTCAGTTCACTTCGCATTTATAGAGATCCTTCAAGAAGAGCTTAGGCACGCAGGTAAAGCTCAGTACTGCCTTCTATCCTCAAACAGGTGGGCAGGCAGAGCGCACCATTCAGGCATTGGAAGACATGTTGAGAGCGTGTGTGATTGAATTCAGGGGTAGTTGGGACGACCATCTGCCATTGATAGAGTTCTCATATAATAACAGCTATCACTCCAACATTGGGATGGCACCGTTTGAGGCACTGTATGGTAGGAGGTGTATGTCTCCAGTTGGGTGGTTCGAGGTTGGAGAGTCATCCATTTTAGGTCCAGATATCATTCATGAGGACTGAGAGAAGGTCAGAGTGATTAGGGACAGGTTGGCTACTGCTTACGGCCGGCAGAATCTTATGCAGATAACAGGAAGCGGCCCTTAGAGTTTGATGTTGATGACCAGGTCTACTTGAAGATATCACCCATGAAGGGGGTGATGAGGTTTGGCAGGAAGGAGAAGTTGAGTTCAAGGTACGTTGGGCCATACGAGATTCTACAGCATGTGGGTGAGGTGGCCTATGAGTTGGCGTTGCCTGCGGAGCTAGCTTCTGTTCATCCAGTCTTTCATGTCTCTATGTTAAAGAAGTGACTTGGTGATCCAGCATCGATTCTACCTGTTGAAGGTTTGGGGGTTGATGAAGACATGTCCTAAGAGGAGGTTCCTGTTGAGATTTTAGATCGGCAGGTGAAGCGGCTGAGAAACAAGGAGGTTGCCACAGTGAAGGTATTGTGGAGGAACCATCTTGTTGAGGGTGCTACGTGGGAGGCCTAGGCCGATATGAGATCCCTCTATCCTCATCTTTTAAGCTCTTGAGGTTAGACTTCATACTCTTAAATCTAAGTTTCCCTATCTCCTATATTCTTGGTTGTTCTTGCTTGACTGTGTATAGTACTCATGTTATGATATGACTGGCATTGTGCTACATAATTAGAAGTGTCATTCGGGGACGAATGTTCCTAAGGGGGGGATAATGTAACAACCCAAAAATGACTAGGCTAAGTAATGCCTAAATGTACCTAGAATTCCTAGATTAGACCGGGTTCACACGGCTTGATGCGTGTGGAACCAGACCTCAGAACCTATGCACCAGCCAAGCCAACCAACTTGGTGAGTTAGTTGAGGTAGGCAAGGTTGGGTCCATCCATGTAGGGCACCCGAATATTAGGATTCACCCGAATGAGTTTTAACCGGACTTCAAAGGGGTAATCTTAGGTTTGGAGGGTCTAGGGGTAAAATGATCTTTTCCAGCCTAGGTTTAGTATTGTAATTACCCGAAGTATTTAATTAATTAATTAATTAATGAAAATAGTGGACAATTCAGGTAGGGTTGACCCAAATTGACCCATTTTCGCGAGATGAGCTCCACCCGAGTTCGATCCTTGGTGGAAGCAATATTTAAGTTGAATTAATTTGTATTTAATTATCTAATTTAAGTATGGGCATTTTAGTCTTGTCACTTTAGACTTAGAAAATCAGATTTTTTATTTAAAATAACAAAGAGTCCTAGTTTGACTAAGTCCTTACCTAAAACTCCTACTACTAAGCTTACTCTCACATCTCTCCACTCTCATTATCACGTCTCTCTAATCTCATTCTCACGTTTTCTTCATCAGTAAAAGAACAAAAAAATCAAAAGTTCATCAATCTTGAAGAACTTGTATGCTAAAACTCAAAAGAAAAACTAAACTAAAAACGAAAAGTAAAAAATATTATTCTTGACGGATTGTGCTTTAAGTTTTGGTGGTGAGGCTTTGGTGTCGTGGGAGTTGGATGTCCATTGGAGCAGGTTTGGAAGGTGTTGAACAATAGAAAAGGTATGGGTTTTCTTCCTCTTGGTCCCTTTCCCAAGAGACCCCTAAGTTTCAGTCTATTTTAATTCGAAAACTAGGAATTTTTCCCCGTTGCATGTCCTTGTCACTAGCTCCCATCGATTGTTGTAGGTTGGGTATGTTTCCTTGTAGAAATTAGGGATGTAATGTGTTTTTGTGATGATTATGTTCATGTATGTATATTCGGATTTATGTGACTGATAATTATGTCTTTCCAAAATTATGTGATAAGTATGTGTGTGCATTGTGTAGGCCGTAACGCTTGGTCACAAATTGAAGTTTGAAAAAGGCATGTTGAATCCTTGTATTTTATGTGCAAATGCTTGTAAAAATCGTGATGTTCATATGAGGTGTGATGTTGTTTAATTGAGTGAAAACTCTTGGCTAAATGTAACCACGAAATTGCCCCTAATAATGTACGAAGTGTTTCACGAATTTGTCCTAAAATCTACCATATAAAGTGTTGAAAAAAATGGACTGGAAAACGTGATCAAAATTTCTAGATTGCTGGAAATTTGATTTCGGCTATATAACTTGGAGAATTGTAGTTTCAAAAATTATTTTAAAATATGTGAGGTCATTAGGGATTGAACCCGAGACCTCACTATATGCAGGCTGCTTAAAAATTCAATATTAAATATGAGGTGAGGGGGATTTGAAATGGGGTAAGGTTGGGTGAAGAAACAAAGGAAAGGGAAAATAAATAAAATGGGGAGTGTGGGGATCGAACCCACAACCCCTCGGATAGGTGAGAAAAGTATGAGAAAACTAAAGAAAAATAAAATGAGGTTGTGGGGGATCGATCCCACATCCTCTTGGTCTCAAACGAAAAAGAGAGGAAAGAAAAGAAAGAAAAAAAAAGAAGTATAGGCATTGGGGATCGACCTCGGGTCCCCAAACCAAAAATATAAATCAAACAAATTAAATATGAGACTAGGTGTTGCTCAAGGGATTCGAAATCGGGTTCCCTTGACCAACTCCATATTGATACATAAGTCTTACGTGAATAAATATTTAATAAATGCTTCCCATAGGGATCGAACTCGAGACCTTGGCATACTTACAAGATGCATAAGTCTTGTACCACATAATCTATGGTAAGTGTGAGTCACTTAGACGAATTATGAATGAAGCCTCATGGCTTGTACGTATGGGTTCATAAGTCCAGCGTACGTTTAAAAATAAGTGAACCTAAGATGTATATGATGAAATGACGTGATCCCAAAAGGGTTAAGTAAGAGTGTGAAATACACTAAAAGGCCAAGTGCATTGGCATATGATGAAATGAACATTCACGTAATGGGGTGAGTAATTATGAAGAGCTAATATGCTAAAGTTAATGAATGTGGTGACAACATGATAAGAGGCTAATATGAAAGACGAGATAAATCTCAAATGAGCCTAATAAGTGTTACAAAAAAATGTACTCACCTATGAGAGTGTGAAACTAATAAAGAGACCATTCTCTAAGAAACACTCTAATGAAAGTATTGAGATTAATACACACTTAATACTAATGATGAGATGAGAAATCATCTAATGAGCAATGATGCCCTCATGCTAGAAGCCAACTTCTATGATGTGTGAGATGAATGTAATGAAACTTTTTACGGAGCATCGATAGGCTAGCTATGAGTCGCGATTCCTTCTTTCGGGAAGGCAGATGCTCGTGTAAATCTCATGAGATGAGACTGTCCGTTTAGGCGGGTATGGGTCTCCTTATATCTCCTAGTCTTTGAACCTATGCAACCAACATAGGGTTCTAGCAGGGTTCAATTCCCTATATACGCTAGCATGTTTTGGTTTCACTTTCGCCGGTGATTCAACCTCTTTTTGGTGTGGGGTAGACACTCGATTTCATGGAGCTCACAAGATCTATGTCGGTTAAAGTTAAAGTTCCCAAAGAAAGAATGAGGCCAACCTCATGTAATGCACACCAAGAAATGAATGATACCAAAGGTGTTTGGATAGGATAATCAAGAGGTGAACTAGACTCAAGTAATGACACTAGGTCATTCTTAGTCATTGCACAGTGAACCCGAAGTGAGTCCCAAACAACATCCTAGGTATATAAATGAATGAAAAATGAAGTATGTATGAATGAATAAAGCAGACTCTGTGTTTACTAAAGAAGGCTCCCTAGTTGAGGTCCCATATGTTGAACCCTCATTTGGGAAGTCCTAATGTTAAGTCCGTGATTACAAGGTCTCACTGCATACGAACGAATGATATATGATATATGTATGTGCTAAATGAAGTGTGTTATGTGGTATGTGCAATATGTAAGGAATGATGATGCATGTTACTCTCATAGCATGACTTTCCTAATATGATTTGGCAAGTCCAACTGTCTTGGCTTTCCATAACTCATATCGTTAGGAGAGAGCTCTTCTTAATCATGCATGTCCTTGGTGTGTACTTGCATACACCCATACTTAGTACAAGTGTGTACTAATCCCATACAATCCTTTACTTTTAGGTGCAGGTGCAGGTGGACGCTAGAGCTTACGAGACTACGTTGAAGATATCCGAACGTGGAGCATTCATCCGGACTTGGTAGGCCCTCTTGCTTTCGAGGATGCTTATCTCTTATATCCTAGCTTTGACGTAGGCATGAGCTAGTGGAGGATGTTCCACTAGCGTTTCTTTCTTACTTATTTTCAGACGTCGTATTGGTGCCATTTTGGCACCTTTATATTTATGCAGTTATGAACTATTTCCTTCATTTGAATATCTCATTATTAGATGGTTGTGGTGAACTGATATGATATAATGCAATTCTTACTATGATGTCTATGTATACTTCGAAGCAAACAAAAGTTTTAAATTTTCAGCTAAAATTAACCTATACGATATAATGATGACGTATGTAGGCTTGTCTGCGACATCTAAGAGGCCAACGACACCGATTTCGGCTAGGGTCTAGACCCCAGTCGTGACAACTAGCCATACCAATTATTCATAAATACATTATAGTAATCTTAACATGTTAAACAAGCAAACTTTTAACCTTTGATTAACATATAAAACAATTCAATGAACAACTCATTATAATTTCATCTTCTCCAACATAAGTAGGCATTATAACATTCAACGTTCATGTAAATAACACCCTAAGTATGCGGATCTAACATGTAAGTTTTCATTCAACATATAAATCACTAAAACATACACATAATGATCAGTAAACACCACATACAAACAACAATGCATCGAAAATTACACTATAGATACTACAAGAATCGGAAATCGGGAGAACTAGGAGATGAACATGCGATTCATTGGGAACAACCCTAGTTTCGATATTGTTGAAGTTAAAACGTTTGAAAATCCTCTTGGAGAAAGAATTCTAGGAGATAAAACCCATACCTTAATGTAGAATTAAATCTATGAATATCCCCTTGCACTTTGCACGAAAACCTTGAAGAATTCTTGCTATCGTCGATGGTTTGCTTCACGTTTTTCTCTTGTTTTAGTTGTAGCGTTTTAGGGTGAATAACGTGGAACTAACTCTTTAAGAACTGAATGTTAACTAATTCTACTTGGACTATATAACCTAATTAAGTTAGACCAATTAGCTAATTACAAAAGCGCCTCTCCTAGATTGACTAGGATTAGAAGAATCTTGTCTTAACCAAAATCTGGATTTTTCCTTAGTGGTTTCAATTTTAGTCATTTAAATTAATTAATTAAGTTGCTAAATTAATTAATTAGGTAACCTAGGTTAATTACTAAAGTACCCCTAAGTATTTAGGACCATAACCAATTCTTTGGACCATCCTAGGTTATGTACTAGGTTGTGTCTTACTTGTCTTAACCGAAATCTGGAAATTGCTTAGTGATTTCGGTTTCGTTCATTTAATTTAATTAATTAAGTTACTAAATTAAGTAACCTAGGGTAATTACTAAAGTACCCCTAAGTTGTTATGACTATAACCAACCTTTTGGACCATCCTAGGTTAGGTACTAGGTTGTCTCTTACTTCTCTTAATTGAAATCTAGAAATTGCTTAGTGATTTCGGTTTTTTCCATTTAAATTAATTAATTAAGTTGTTAAATTAATTAATTAAGAAACCTAGGGTAATTACTAAAGTACCCCTAAGTTTTTAGGACCATAACCAACCTTTTGGACCATCCTAGGTTAGGTACTAGGTTGTCTCTTACTTGTCTTAACCGAAATCTGGATTTTGGTTTTGTCCATTTAAATTAATTAATTAAGTTACTAAATTAATTAATTAAGTAACCTAGGGTAATTACTAAAGTACCCCTAAGTTGTAAGGACCATAACCAACCTTTTGGACCATCCTAGATTAGGTACTAGGTTGCCTCTTAGTTAGTTAGACGATTAGGTGACACCCGGTTTAGTCTTAGGTTGTCGGGTCCCTTACTTAGATATTTTTTGGTTTGTACTAGGTTAGTTAGTTAGTTAGGTCAGTTATGTAGGGCTTAGTACTGGTTAGGGATCTTGGCCCCATGCGTCTGGACCCGCATGTGCGCTTGTCCGCAATCGCCCTAACCGAATCTGTTAGGGTGGTCCCCTTGGCCGGTTTGTACATGTGTTTGCACATGTGCTGCTTGTGCTTTCCTAAGTAACTCTTCTAGAAGGTTCATTTGAATGTTTACTGATTGTCCCAAGTATCCTCACTATGTCCTTGGGCACTGCTTAATCTACATGATCATTTTAAATGGTTATATGCTATGATACCTAGGCTTGACACTTGGATGCCTAGTACCTAATGTGTTTGCTGATTGATTACGAATTTTAGCCTAGGGTCTTCATTGCAGGTACAATTCTTAAACAAGCTTGGATTATATTATGTTTATTTGGGTATATATAGAAATTGGCTAACACCCCTTAGCTAATTTTCTATACTATGCACAATATTTCTCAATATTGGGCACTGGGATGCCTATGTACCCCCAATACGCATTCTTAAAGACCCACTAGGCTCTTCACTAGACATGTAATTTTTTGGAATGTTACATTATCCCCCCCTTAGGAACATTCGACCCCGATTGACACTACTCATCATTTTAAAATCAAAGATAGTATTTTCGAAAAGCACTTTAACATACTAGAGACTTTATCTTTGTGAATATCTAATTCGCAACTTACTCTGGATGATGCACATTACTCTAAGATTATCTGAAGCTTCTTATCTGAGATCGAGGAACTTCCTTCTCAATATTATTTTAACTTAATGCACACCACACTCATGCAACACATAAATCATGTAAAAGCTATATAAAAAACAGCAACATGGATGCAAGCATGAACTCATATTAACTCATAGTGCAAGTATAAAACACACAGTTATGGAATTAAAACACCAAAAATCGCCTAATGCACTAGAGTGTCATTAATGAAATTGGACTTAGGAAGAGTATATCTAACCATCAAGAACTGAACAAGTGAGGGTAACGAAATCTCATATCAGCCTCAGCCTCCCATGTTGCTCCCTCAACAAGGTGGTTCCTCCATAACACCTTCACGGTGAGGACCTCCTTGTTCCTCAGTCGCTTCACTTGACGATCCGAAATTTCAATGGGAACCTCTTCATAAGAAAGGTTCTCATCGATTCCTAACCCCTCGATGGGTAGAATGGACGCTGGATCGCCTAGACACTTCTTAAGCATCGAAACGTGAAACACTGGATGAACAGAAGCCAAGTCATTCGGTAATTTTAGTTAGTAAGCAACATTTACTACTCGCTGTAAGGTATCATAAGGACCTATATACCTCAGACTCAACTTTCCTTTCTTACCAAACCTCATCACCCCTTTCATGGCTGATATTTTTATGTATACTTGATCACCTACTTCGAATTCAAGAGCTCTCTTTCGGTTATTAACATATGATTTTTGACGACTGTAAGCAGTAGACAATCTATGTCTGATCATTCTCACCTTTTCCAAAGCCTTATGTATGATCTCGGGGCCAAGGATGGCAGTTTTAGGAACGTCCTCTTGTCTTACCCTAAGTTGGTGATAACCCGACCGAAGATCTATCTTAGAAAAGAAACTTGAACCTTGAAGTTGATAAAAAAGATCATTGATTCTGGAAGAGGATATTTGTTTTTATAGTGACTTTGTTGAGTTGCCGATAATCGATACATATTCTTAGAGTTCCATCATTTTTCTTAATGAATAACACTGGAGCGCCCCATGGGGATATGCTCGGCTGGATGAAGCCCTTATCAAGTAAATCTTTTAACTGGAACTTCAACTCTTTAAGTTTCGCTGGAGACATTCTATAAGGTGGAATGAAAATTTGTTTGGTGTTGGGATCTAAGTCAACACCGAAATCATTTTCACGTTCTGGAGGGATCCCTGGTATATCCTTCGGAAAGACATCTTGAAACTCATTTACTACGGACACAAATTCTATGGAAGGGACTTCTTGTTCTAAGTCTTTGACTCTAACGAAGTGGCATAAGTATCCCTTAGATAACATCTTACTGGCTTTTAAGATTGGAAACTATTTGGCCTGTTGGATTTGGACCACGCCCTTCCCATTTTAACTCTAACTCATTTGGAAACTGGAAACTTACTACCCTATTTCGACAGTTTATGGTAGCATAGCATTTATGAGGCAAATCCATACCTGAGCCACATCCTTGAACTGGTATACATCCAACTCGGCCTTCTCCTATTCATTAACACCCCTAGCAGGCATTAAAACCTATTATGCACTCACCTCCATGCAAACGACCATACTTACCACACGTCTTTTGTTCCTGCTAGGCATTTATATCATTGCCCTTCTTGGGAAGGCCAGATCTTGAGACTGGCGCCTTAGACCACTTGGCCATCCTAATTCTTGTGTGTATTCTTCTACGCGCTCACACAAGAAGGAAGTTAGATACTTAGAATGACACAAAGTATCAAAGCTCTAGATAGCACAATAAAGAGTAGAAGAAGGGAAGATTTCTAATCATCACAAAGTCTCTAAGTCATGATTCTGGTGCACTTCACAACCATAAGTTCGAAACTATGCAACGTGGTTTTTTTGAGACTTAGTTCCAAGGAATTTAACCTAATGCTCTGATACCAAGTTTGTCACAACCGGATTCTGGAATTTGAACACGACCGGCGTCTTTAACCTCTCAGAGGTCGCAGACAAGCCTCTTCTTAGCTTTCATCACAATCATACAGTTAAATTTGCAGAAAATTTAAAACTTTTTAATACTTAGCGAAGTATACATAGACTTCATATAGTATTGCATAAGAGTGATATTCTAATAGCTCAAACTCAACAACCATCTATCAATAGATTTAAAAAAATGAAATAAATGATCGTAATAATAATAATAATAGTTTTCCAATTGGCCTTTTTACAAATGCTTGAACAAATACTTGAAAAGAAACGCTAGGGACAATAGTCACTAGCTATATCTAATGTACTAAGCTAGAATAATAAAGTGTAGCATCCTTGAACTCAAGAGGACCGACCAAAGTCTGGAGATAGCTATTCCAAACGCTTCTTCAAACTTCAACCTTCTTGAGAACCGCGCCTATAAAAGTAGTAAATATATATAGGGTTAGTACACACTTGTACTAAGTATGGGTGTATGCACAGAAACACATAAGGACTATGCATGAACAAGGAAAGCTCTTCCTAAGCAACATGTTGTTTTCTGGAAAGTTACGTTACTTTCTTTCTTAATTCTTTAATCATGAATTGTTATATTTATATGACACGTTGTCATGCAATTAAGGCACACAACTCGTTTTCTATATGAACATAAGACCTTTGAATCATGAACATAATTTTAGAACAACTTAAACAAACATTTATTATTTTGCTTCTAGGCCGAGAGTTCACTTATCTCGTACTTAGATTATTTTCAGTCTTTTCTTCTTTCTGTTATGCAGTTCAATGATCTACTTTGATCTTATGTTTTACTTACAAGTGCAATGATTCATTGTAGTCCCATAACTACAATGAATCGAGTAAGCAATTCACAAGACTAAGGAAATGATTTGGCTACATTACTTTACAAGTTAGATTTCTTTACTCGTGTTAAATGTGGATAAATATATTTATAAGCCAATCTTTATTGGCTATGCCCATTAATTGATTATTTGAGATATATAGATCTTGGGAAATAATCCATACTCCATTATTGGCTACCCTACTGACAAGTTAGATTTCTCATTCTTCTTTGATTGGCTCTTAATGTATTTATAAGCCAATCTTTATTGATTATGCCTATTATTTGATTATTTGCATGATATATAGTTCTTGGGCATATCTTCATATTCCAAATTGCCCTAAACCACTAACTTTTTAAAACTTCATTCTTATCAACACTATCGATTGACATTCTTAAGCTCTTGATTACTTAATTCACTATGAACTTACGTTTCAACTTCTTTGCTCTGATGTTCACGTTGAACATGATACTTTATTCTTTCTTACTCTCTTAAAGAATTCTCTTAGCATTAACGTAAGTAGATCATGAGAGATACATGAAATCCAGTGTCTCCCCTACACCGAAAAGAGGTGATTCACTGATTAAGATGAACCAAGTTCTGTGTCTACCCCACACCGAAAAGGGGGGTTCACTTGCTAAGGTAATACCGTGTATGTGTCTTCCCCACACCAAAAAAGGGGGTTCACAGCTGTAATGAATCGGATACTTTCTTGAGCTTTAACCGACATAGATCATGTGAGCTAAATATGAAATTCGGTGTCTTCCCCACACCAAAAAGAGGTGGAACCAACGGCCAAAGTGAAACCGAAACTGCCTAGCATTCTTAGGTGGAGGCATCCACTAGTTAGTCCTTATGCCGGCGAAACATAGTTCAAAGACTAGGAGACATACGAAGACCCTGGTCCACCTGGGTGGTGATCTTGTCTAATGAGGCTTACATGTGCTAGCACAAGCTCATTGCTAGTCTATCGGTGCTAAGCTCAAATTTATTTTACTTGATTATCTTTTAGAGTTGACTCAAACATTCTGGAAGCTTGCTTCTAGTTATGAGGTTTACTTAACTCTATGGATGACTGGTCATCCCTCTCTTTACTTGATGAATATGAACTTAATTCTTTACATTATCATCATGGTGCGAGTGAGACTTGTCTCACAGACTCTAGCACCCTCTTATGTGAGTATTTTTGACATAATTGATTAAGTGTAATTTGAGACTTTTCTCACTTCTTTTAACACTCTATATAAGGTCAATTTCTTAACTTAGCTTTTAGTTATTTCATTACTCACCGTAACTTGTTCACGTTAATTGATAGTCTTATATCATTCTTTATGATAATTATAACTTCTTATACAATGAAATTACATTCACAGTTCGTATGGATAGGGTATGTTCGGACTTGTCCCATTGATTGGCATACTCTATGTTATGAGTTCATTGATGTGGAGATTAGTATGACTTTTTGGAAGTAGTATGATTGGACATAGTTTTGTTAGCCAATTTGTTGGCATCAAACACAATTTCACTAGTTACTTCTCATAATATTATCACTAGCCATACCAATTATTCATAAATAAATTATAGTAATCTTAACATGTTAAACAAGCCAAATTTTAACCTTTTATTAACATATAAAACAATTCAATGAACAACTCATAACAATTTCATCTTCTCGAACACAAGTAGGCATTATAACATTCAACGTTCATGTAAATAATACCCTAAGTATGCGGATCTAACATGTAGGTTTTCATTAGACATATAAATCACTAAAACATACACATAATGATCAGTAAACACCACATACAAACAACAATGCATCGAGAATTACACTATAGATACTACAAGAATCGGAAATCGGGAGAACTAGGGAGATGAACATGCGATTCATTGGGAACAACCCTAGTTTCGATATTCTTAAAGTTAAAACGTTTGAAAATCCCCTTGGAGAAAGAATTCCAGGAGAGAAAACCCATACCTTATTGTAGAATTAAATCTACGAAGATGCCCTTGCACTTTGCACGAAAACCTTGAAGAACTCTTGCTATCGTCTATGGTTTGCTTCACGTTTTTCTCTTGTTTTAGTTGTAGCGTTTTAGGGTGAATAACATGGAACTAACTCTTTAAGAACTGAATGTTAACTGATTCTACTTGGACTATATAACCTAATTAAGTTATACCAATTAGCTAATTACAAAAGCGCCTCTCCTAGATTGACTAGGATTAGAAGAATCTTGTCTTAACCGAAATCTGGATTGTTCCTTAGTGGTTTAGGTTTTAGTCATTTAAATTAATTAATTAAGTTGCTAAATTAATTAATAATGTAACCTAGTGTAATTACTAAAGTACCCCTAAGTATTTAGGACCATAACCAACTCTTTGGACCATCCTAGGTTAGGTACTAGGTTGTCTCTTACTTGTCTTAACCGAAATCTGGAAAATTGCTTAGTGATTTCGGTTTTGTCCATTTAAATTAATTAATTAAGTTGCTAAATTAATTAATTAAGTAACCTAGGGTAATTTCTAAATTACCCCTAAGTTTTTTGGACCATAACATACCTTTTGGACCATCCTTGATTAGGTACTAGGTTGTCACTTACTTGTCTTAACCAAAATCTGGAAATTGCTTAGTGATTTCGGTTTTGTCCATTTAAATTAATTAATTAAGTAACCTAGGGTAATTAATAAAGTACCCCTAAGTTGTTAGGACCATAACCAACCTTTTGGACCATCCTAGGTTAGGTACTAGGTTGTCTCTTACTTGTCTTAACCGAAATCTGGAAATTACTGAGTGATTTCGGTTTTGTCCATTTCAATTAATTAATTAAGTTGCTAAATTAATTAATTAAGTAACCTAGGGTAATTACTAAAGTAACCCTAAGTTGTTAGGACCATAACCAACCTTTTGGACCACCCTAGGTTATGTACCAGGTTGTCTCTTAGTTAGTTACACGGTTAGGTGACACCCGGTTTAGTCTTAGGTTGTCGGATTCCTTACTTAGCTATTTTTTTGGTTTTTCCTAGGTTAGTTAGTTATTTAGGTCAGTTATATAGGGATTAGTATCGGTTAGGGAGCTTGGCCCCACGCGGCTAGACCTGCATGTGCGCTTGTCCCCAACCGCCCTAACCGAATCGGTTCGGTTGGTACCCTTGGCCGGTTTGCACATGTGTTTGCATATGTGCTGCTTGCACTTTCCTAACTAACTCTTCTGGAAGGTTGATTTGGAATGTTTACTTATTGTCCCAATGATCCTCACTATGTCACAACCCGAGACCATACCCTAGAAGATAGGGTGAAATCTTGGATTGCGACCGGCGTCGTCGAACTCTCAAAGTTCTAAGACAAGTCTCATTCATATCATTCATCGCATATACATAATGAAAAGTAGTGCGGAATTAAAACTTTTTACTAAAACATAAAATAGTCTTTAAAACTCTTTCATATAGAAATACTAAGTCTTGATCTCATCAACTTAAGACACAAGAGTACTTTAATACGAAAAATAGAAATAACATAGTCTTGTACAATATTTCATAAAAGAAACATAAAACGACTTATATGCCCTCGAAACAATGAGGACATACTTGAACTCTTCTACTCGGACGATTCTTCTAATGCCCAAGTCTTCTTCTCCAAGCTCCCTTACCTACCAAGGACTATAGATAGAAAATAAAGCATGGAATTAGTACAACCACATGTACTAAGTATGGCTATATGCATAAAAATCATGAAAACAAACTTTATTAGAAATATGCATCTTTCATTTAGAAATCATAGTTTAAACATAAGGACATCATTTATCAATTAAGAAACACATAAGATAACATTAAACCAAAGATAACATTTAAAGGAACCCACTTTACAGTGAGTCCCTTCACTGTACAGTGAAGTCCCTTCACTGTTACAGTGAAGTCCCTTCACTGTTACAGTGAAGTCCCTTCACTGTTACAGTGAAGTCCCTTCACTGTTACAGTGAAGTCCCTTCACTGTTACAGTGAAGTCCAAACCCTCACCCTAAGTCTTCCTAGCATGTAATTCCCTCACTTAAAGTCATCCTAAGATTCACTTAAGTCACACAAAGAGAGACCGCCCATACACCCTCTCTAGATGTGCCTAAACGACCCTTAAGATTACCTACGATGAGTCACATACACACTTAGAAAACAACCATAAACATCCATGTAAGATTCCTCTACCAAAAGTCAATTCCAAGGTTCACTTGAGTAAGTGTGGAGCGACCGCCATACAATCCCTTTCACACACACACAAGAGATCCTATAGACTACCTTAAATAGAATCATTCTCACTAAATACACCATCACTTAATTTAGAAGACATTTTCTTTCCAATGCCTATCAAAAGACCTACTTAAGTAAATCAAGAAGATATTTCCATAGTGCAATGACCTCTCCAAGATTACCTAAATAGTCCTTAAGACTTCCTAAGGTTTAGATCATATCAACATGATTAACCAACTTCCCTAACTAGAGTCATCCTCAAGACTTCCAAAGATAAGACATGAAGAGACCATCCTTTCATGTCCTCCTCACACTTTAGCTAAGGAATGCTTAAGTCACTTAGATTAGGTACTCAACCATTTACATAGTTACTAACATAGTTCATTTATTCATTAATTCATTAAGACTCATACATCATATAAGACACTCACATAAATCATCCCATAAGACACTCACATAATGGATCACATAATGGTCTTTGGACAAGACCTAGGAACTCCACATAACACCTTCAAAGTCTATTCTGCAATGTCTAGATAGCGTCCCATACCACCACCTAAACCTCATAAACTTATCTAATGCTAAAAGGTATTCCACATGATGAGAATAGGCAATAACCGACATAGACCATGGTAGCAAAACATGAAATCCGAAGTTCTATCCTACTTCGATGAGGTTGTTCTACTTACCAATGGTAGAACTTGGACACATCCCATGTAGGCACATGGTTAAGGAATATGAAGGGTTTCTTTGCAATCTAGTCTCGTGCTTCACTAGAATTACTTCCCTTACCATACTCACTCGGTGCTAGCCTTTGTTCTCATAGATTAGTTCACATTAAGGTTCATATAATTAGGTCTCTTATCTAGTTCATAACCCAATTACATTCACCCTACCAAAGCAAGTTCCACTAGGGCATATCTCACTTTTGTGACAAGAAGCTCATCGCGACTTTCCTAAGGTATGATATGATGCCGTTACAGCCAACCATCCCTAAGTCCATCACTCATAACATGAAGGATACCATTACGGCTAACTACTTCACAATTCATAACCTCGCCACTAAGTACAAGGTTCCACATAACATTGACCTTCTTATCATTAAGGTCTCACTTACATTATTATTCAAGACTCTTAACAAACTAAGTCTAATCATCACATAATAATATTCATATAAGCATCAAGCAAGGGACATAAGTCTACCTAAACAAGACACCACATATTTCACTTTAACATACAATACAAGTCATTCTAGAAGTACTTAGGAATAACATCTTATAACTTAACATAACTTCATATAAGAACACATATACTTTCACATATAGATAGACATTATCATACATCACATAATCATCATATACTTCAAGTAATGCCGACAAGGCCATGATCATCATATAACATAAAGTAACGCCGTCAAGGCCACATCAATTGCAAACTAAACACATAACACCGCCACCATAAGTGGACCATACCAATCACAATAGAATCAAAGTATAATTAATATCAAATTAAAGAAAACGGGGCAGCATACCTTCATCCCCATATCCACACCTCAATTCAATGCCAAATCAACCAATTTAACATCACAAGGCCCTTACCCATGGCCATGAACAATAATTCAAAGTCTAAACCATAAAACTCCATGAATCTACATCAATTCAATCTAGGTTTAACAATATAATATCAATTATATATCAATTGAACACAATTCTTATATCATTAGAAAGCCCATAAGAAACTACACAACAATTCATCAACATAAACTTAATATCAAGTAACCCAATAAGTAGTCAAAACTAGGGTTCATCAATTCACATGGGTTCATAGGTAATTTATGTTGAATTCATCAATACAATATCAATTAGATCATAATTCAATGTTTTGAAATCATTTATGCAAGAACCCATGGTAGAAATCCCGAAATAGGACAAATCTCTTTAGAAAGCTTTGAAAACATCTTTGAAAGTTGGCTCCTTGATGAAACGAGTTTCAAGGATCAAAGCCATACGTTAAGGATGATAATCCTTCACTTTGATGAAGAATTCTCCTTCAAAACGCCACACCAAGCTGATCCTTCAAGTTGGACTTCAATGGAGTCTTTGGGTTTTCTAAGGGACTTTGGGGTTTTGATTTTAGAAGAATGAATTATTCTAAGTGTTAAACACTTATATACTCCTTTAAAATACCCAAAAGACCCTTAATAAACCGTCCACACTCTTATTTAGTCATGGGGTGAATTTACAAGTACACCCCTAACTTGGTAGAAAAATCTGCGCAGGAGACCTCTTGTTACGACCTGTCTGTGACGGACCGTCACGGGTGAAACGGTCCGTCATGGACCTCCATTTCCAGATCCTATGGATTTCCAAGGGTCCCCCCTACACCCTTGGACAAGGCCCCCATGACGTAACCCTTGTGACGGGGCGTCACAGCCATGACTGGCCATCGCCAGCTCCGTCGCAAAGGCTGTCTGGGACAGTCTGCCAATAGATTTTGGGTCCTTTCCTCAAGGACCCTTTGATGGTCCTTGGGGATAATTTCCAGGACTTGTCCAACCTAAACATGATAATATATGAGTTTAACACCTCTCACATGAATTTCAACCAAAACGAACACATAAAACTCGACGAAACTCGCCTAGACGTACAAGGTCGACTCAAGGCACATCTTTCGAATGCCTTGGACGTTCTTGATCGTTTGAACTCCAAACTTCATAAAACTTTAACGACTGCCTATACATGCTATAATAACGCTATTTAGTACCTTAAAACACCAAGTAACACACATAAACACCTAGAACCACATTTTAGACATTTAGGAGACTTAGTCGTCAAACGTCTTAGTCATCCCTTGATGTTTGACTTCCAACACCTCTAATACTTTAGATACTGCCTATATACCACATATTAAACATATTTAGGACCTTAGAACACTAAGACCAACATGTTAGACTCTAGAGCACTTAAGCTATTTTCAAGGTCTCACAATCTCCCCCACTTGGACAACATTCGTCCTCGAATGACACTTGCCACTCTCCGAATACTTCCAAAATTAGAGACTCAACCTGCAGCACATAACCAAGTCATACAACACATATTTAAGAAGAAATCATCAATTTCACATAATCTAGAGATTCACAACACAACAAGAAACTAAAGACAATTCTACAACTCGTTATGCTACAAAACTCACATGCTTCCATCCAAATAGCAAAAACTCATTTTATATTCAACATCATACTCATATACATTAGTTCTAACCACATAACAAGAATTTTAGACCAAAGAATCACTTAGTCATTTTCTCAAAAAAATTACAGTGAGCAGTTCACTAAGAAGCAGTGATTTTAGCAACTTTTCCCAAAAATGCAATCTTTAGGCAATTCTTTATATAGACATGCTAGAATGCAATATAACATCATGTAAACACATCATACTACATGCTCAAAGCTTCATAAATCACACAATGCAAGAAGTAAATGAAATTCAATTTCAACCAAACTCCTAAACATCATGCACATGCAACAATTCAAGAACTTCTATCCCATCTACAAACCATACTCCCCCACTTAGAAGGAACTCATACTATCAAAAGAGAAACAAGAACTTACCAACATCCTCACCATCATTCGACTTCTCAATTCTAGTACGGAGTGCATAGAAACGCCTCTTAGTTGGAGCATCATCCTTTGGAACACTAGGCTCAACCCTCTTGCCCTCCTTCCTAGAAGCAATGTTTGGACAATCTCTCACTTTGTGCCCATCCTTTCCACAACCAAAGCAACTACCGGTACCCAATAAACACTCACCATAGTGTTTCTTGCCACAATTTGCACAAGTAGGCTTGCTATCCTTAGAACCACCTCCTTTCTCAAACTTCTTCTTAGGAACTCTAGGTCCATCTTGAGTTTGAATTCTCTTTTTGAACCTAGGTTGCTCTTGATCACTAGCAACACCCCTTTTCAAACTTCTAGCCATCCTTCTAAGTTTAGACTCCTCAATAGATTGTGCATACACCATGAGTCTAGATAAGGTCATATTATCATGAAGCATAGCGGTACGACATTCTTCCTTCACCAAATCGGCTACTCCGGTACAAAAGCGACTCATTTCATCTCTTAGATTGGACACAAGAGAAGGAGCATACCTCGACAATGTCGAGAATTTCAAAGAGTACTCCTCAACACTCATATTGCGTTGCTTGAGATTAATAAACTCCTCAACCTTGACTTATCTTCTCTCTCGGGGAAAGTACTTGCCAAGAAAAGCTCCCTTAAACTCTTCCCACTCAATAGAACCCGAATCTTCCGGCCTATTGTCCTTCCATTGAGTGTACCAAATTTGAGACACATCTCTCAATTGATAAGAAGCCAACTCCGCCTTCTCCCTAGATGTAACCCCCATAGCACTCAACACTTTGTACACACCATAAAGAAATTCTTGGGGATCCTCATTCACCTTAGAGCCAAGAAAAAATAGGAGTATTCATCCTCACAAAATCTCTCAACCTACAAGTCATAGTGTTCTCCATCACCCTAGGCACCATACTCAAATTGATTTGAGTAGTTACGGCTTGAGCCAAATCCCTCAAAGCTTCTCCAATCACCCTGTTAGACAATTCCGGTACCTCATTACCTCCATCCACATTAGGAACATGATCACCTTGGGGAGGCACTTCATCACCTTGCCCACCTTGGACACCTTGCTGACCTTGAGCACCTTGCTCAACTTCCTCAACTTGAGGAAGAACTTCCTCATTCACCCTCTCCTCTTCCATCCTTCTAGCGGCTATCCTCCTAGTAAACACAAGGAAACTAATACGAAGGATAATCATAACATTTACTCTACTGCACGATATAGGAATAGAAAAGAAGGGAAACTCTATCGTCCTATAGCCTCTCGCCCATAGATGTTTCGCGACTCACACCGATGGTCAAGACTCTACTAGACGTGACTTGATGAGACTTTTTGATACCTAATACTACTTTCACCAACCTATGCTCTGACACCAACTTTGTCACAACCCGAGACCATACCCTAGAAGATAGGGTGCAATCTTGGATTGCGACCGGCATCGTCGAACTCTCAGAGTTCTAAGACAAGCCTCATTCATATCATTCATCGCATATAAATAATAAAAAGTAGTGCGGAATTAAAACTTTTCACTAAAATATAAAATAGTCTTTAAAACTCTTTCATATAGAAATACTAAGTCTCGATCTCATCAACTTAAGACACAAGAGTACTTTAATACGAAAAATAGAAATAACATAGTCTTGTACAATATTTCATAAATGAAACATAAAATGACTTATATGCCCTCGAAACAATGAGGACATACTTGAACTCTTCTACTCGGACGATTCTTCTAATGCCCAAGTCTTCTTCTCCAAGCTCCCTTACCTACCAAGGACTATAGATAGAAAATAAAGCATGGAATTAGTACAACCACATGTACTAAGTATGGCTATATGCATAAAAATCATGAAAACAGACTTTATTAGAAATATGCATCTTTCATTTAGAAATCATAGTTTAAACATAAGGACATCATTTATCAATTAAGAAACACATAAGATAACATTAAACCAAAGATAACATTTAAAGGAACCCACTTTACAGTGAGTCCCTTCACTGTACAGTGAAGTCCCTTCACTGTTACAGTGAAGTCCAAACCCTCACCCTAAGCTTCCTAGCATGTAATTCCCTCACTTAAAGTCATCCTAAGATTCACTTAAGTCACACAAAGAGAGACCGCCCATACACCCTCTCTAGATGTGCCTAAACGACCCTTAAGATTACCTACGATGAGTCACATACAACTTAGAAAACAACCATAAACATCCATGTAAGATTCCTCTACCAAAAATCAATTCCAAGGTTCACTTGAGTAAGTGTGGAGCGACCGCCCATACAATCCCTTTCACATAAACACAATAGATCCTATAGACTACCTTAAATAGAATCATTCTCACTAAATACACCATCACTTAAATTAGAAGACATTCTCTTTCCAAACCCTATCAAAAGACCTACTTAAGTAAATCAAGAAGATATTTCCATAGTGCAATGACCTCTCCAAGATTACCTAAATAGTCCTTAAGACTTCCTAAGGTTTAGATCATATCAACAAGATTAACCAACTTCCCTAACTAGAGTCATCCTCAAGACTTCCAAAGATAAGACATGAAGAGACCATCCTTTCATGTCCTCCTCACACTTTATCTAAGGAATACTTAAGTCACTTAGATTAGGTACTCAACCATTTACATAGTTTCTAACATAGTTCATTAATTCATTAATTCATTAAGACTCATACATCATATAAGACACTCACATAAATTATCCCATATGACACTCACATAATGGATCACATAATGGTCTTTGGACAAGACCTAGGAACTCCACATAACACCTTCAAAGTCTATTGTGCAATGTCTAGATAGCGTCCCATACCACCACCTAAACCTCATAAACTTATCTAATTCTAAAAGGTATTCCACATGATGAGAATTGGCAATAACCGACATAGACCATGGTAGCAAAACATGGAATCCGAAGTTCTATCCTACTTCGATGAGGTTGTTCTACTTGCCAATGGTAGAACTTGGACACATCCCATGTAGGCACATGGTTAAGAAATATGAAGGGTTTCTTTGCAATCTAGTCTCGTGCTTCACTAGAATTACTTCCCTTACCACACTCACTCGGTGCTAGCCTTTGTTCTCATAGATTAGTTCACATTAATGTTCATATAATTAGGTCTCTTATCTAATTCATAACCCAATTACATTCACCCTACCAAAGCAAGTTCCACTAGGGCATATCTCACTTTAGCGACAAGAAGCTCATCGCGACTTTCCTAAGGTATGATATGATGCCATTCCAGCCAACCATCCCTAAGTCCATCACTCATAACATGAAGAATACCATTACGGCTAACTACTTCACAATTCATAACCTCGCCACTAAGTACAAGGTTCCACATAACATTGACCTTCTTATCATTAAGGTCTCACTTACATTATTATTCAAGACTCTTAACAAACTAAGTCTAATCATCACATAATAATATTCATATAAGCATCAAGCAAGGGACATAAGTCTACCTAAACAAGACACCACATATTTCACTTTAACATACAATACAAGTCATTCTAGAAGTACTTAGGAATAAAATCTTATAACCTAACATAACTTCATATAAGAACACATATACTTTCACATATAGATAGAGATTATCATACATCACATAATCATCATATACTTCAAGTAATGCCGACAAGGCCATGATCATCATATAACATAAAGTAACGCCGACAAGGCCACATCAATTGCAAACTAAACACATAACACTGCCACCATAAGTGGACCATACCAATCACAATAGAATCAAAGTATAATTAATATCAAATTAAAGAAAACGGGGCAGCATACCTTCATCCCCATATCCACACCTCAATTCAATGCCAAATCAACCAATTTAACATCACAAGGCCCTTACCCATGGCCATGAACAATAATTCAAAGTATAAACCATAAAACTCCATGAATATACATCAATTCAATGTAGGTTTAACAATATAATATCGATTACATATCAATTGAACACAATTCTTATATCATTAGAAAGCCCATAAGAAACTACACAACAATTCATCAACATAAGCTTAATATCAAGTAACCCAATAAGTAGTCAAAACTAGGGTTCATCAATTCACATGGGTTCATAGGTAGTTTATGTTGAATTAATCAATACAATATCAATTAGATCATAATTCAATGTTTAGAAATCATTTATGCAAGAACCCATGGTAGAAATCCCGAAATAGGACAAATCTCTTTAGAAAGCTTTGAAAACATCTTTGAAAGTTGGCTCCTTGATGAAACGAGTTTCAAGGATCAAAGCCATACCTTAAGGATGATAATCCTTCACTTTGATGAAGAATTCTCCTTCAAAACGCCACACCAAGCTGATCCTTCAAGTTGGACTTCAATGGAGTCTTTGGGTTTTCTAAGGGACTTTGGGGTTTTGATTTTAGAAGAATGAATTATTCTAAGTGTTAAACACTTATATACTCCTTTAAAATACCCAAAAGACCCTTAATAAACCGTCCACACTCTTATTTAGTCATGGGGTGAATTTACAAGTTCACCCCTAACTTGGCAGAAAAATCTGCGCAGGAGACCTCTTGTGACGACCTGTCTGTGACGGACAGTCACGGGTGAAACGGTCCATCATGGACCTCCATTTCCATATCCTATGGCTTTCCAAGGGTCCCCCATACACCCTTGGACAAGGACCCCACGACGTAACCCTTGTGACGGGGCGTCACAGCCATGACTGGCCGTCGCCAGCTCCGTCGTAAAGGCTGTCTGGGACAGTCTGCCAACAGATTTTGGGTCCTTTCCTCAAGGACCCTTTGATGGTCCTTGGGGATAATTTCCAGGACTTTTCCAACCTAAACATGATCATATATGAGTTTAACACCTCTCACATGAATTTCAACCAAAACGAACACATAAAACTCGACGAAACTCGCCAAGACGTACAAGGTCGACTCAAGGCACATCTTTCGAATGCTTTGGACGTTCTTGATCGTTTGAACTACAAACTTCATGAAACTTTAACCACTGCCTATACATGCTATAATAACTCTATTTAGAACCTTAAAACACCAAGAAATACACATAAACACATAGAACCACATTTTAGACATTTAGGAGACTTAGTCGTCAAACGTCTTAGTCATCCCTTGACGTTTGACTTCCAACACCTCTAATACTTTAGCTACTGCCTATATACCACATATTAAACATATTTAGGACCTTATAACACTAAGACCAACATGTTAGACTCTAGATCACTTAATCTATTTTCAAGGTCTCACACACTATATCTTTGGACACTGCTTAATCTACATGATCATTTTAAATGGTTATGTGCTATGGTACCTAGGGATGACACTTGGATGCCTAGTACCTTATGTGTTTGCTGATTGATTACGAATTTTAGACTAGGGTCTTCATTGCAGGTACAATTCTTAAATAAGATTGGATTATATTATGCTTATTTGGGTATATATAGAAATTGGATAACACCCCTTAGCCAATTTTATATACTATGCCCAATATTTCTCAATATTGGGCATTGGGATGCGTATGGACCCCCAATACGCATTCGTAAAGACCTATTAGGTTCTTCACTAGACATGTAATTTTCTGGAATGTTACATATTTCATTGTTTGTGTTTAAGTGTGAACTTGAAGTAATAGTTAAATCTCGAAGATTGAAATTTGAATATTAATTGTATAAGGTGTTTGATGGAAGAGGTTGTCATTATACTTTTATTATTGAATTTTAAGGAAGTACTACTCCTTGTGGGATCAACCCCAACTCACGTAGTTGGGTTATTATAATGGAAAAAAGTCTTTGCACTTAGCATATTTGCTAAAGTGCCCTGATACATTAATCAAAATAGTGTTAGCAATCTTCAACATTAGTCGCGTAAATTTTACATGCAATCAAAGGTGTGTAAACACTAGTTATTCTTATCTTACTTTTACTAACGCTAACATTTTTTTTGTTTTGGTAAGTATTTCTTAATACTTGGTACCATGGAAACTGGAGGCATAACCTACCCACCAAAGGGATAGGTTACCTTAGAATCTTCCATGAGGACTCCTACTGAAGCGAGTCAGATGATGAGAATGTTGGATGGAAGCTTGACTGAGTTGAGAGGTCGTCTATCCATCATAATTTCTAGACTGACCAACGTGGATGATGAGATTTGGGCCAAAGAGTAGGAATTCACACTACCATCATATGAGGTAAACTATACCTAGGAAGGCCATGATAAATCATGCGCAAAGAGAGAATATCTTCCACTCTAAGTGCCTAATACATGGCCAAGTATGTGTCTTGATCATTGACGGTGGAACTTGTGCCAACCTTGGTAGTACTAATGTGGTGGACTATCTGAATCTTACTACCACTATCATTGCTAAAGCCTACACACTTCAATGCTTGAATGAGAAGGAACTAAGGGTGCACGAACAAATGTTGATTGAGTTCTAAATTAGGAAATATCATGATGTTGTACTTTATGATGTGTTTCTCAAGCAATCTAGTCATGTACCACTTAGGAGACCATGTCAACACAACCATGTAACAACCCATGATAGAAGGCACAACGCCTATACCGTCATGTCGATGGGTTGTAAATTGTCCTTAAGACAATGTCACCATCCCAAGTCATAGAGTTGTATCAAAAGATGGATGAGTTGAGGGATAAAAGGAAGAAGGAGGAGAGACATGTGGAGGTTGAGGCCCAAGGACAAGGATAAAAGAGGAAGTTGAAAAGAAAGGAAAAGTTGTTATTGGTTGAGCATAAATAGATGAAGGAGGATTTAGGTGTAACGACCCGAAAGTACCCCCTAGAAGTTAGGGAGAACCCATGGTCGGAACAATTGCGTACTTGACCTTTCGGAGGTCTTGTACAAGCCTTAGCCATCATTCATTACATAAGACATGAAAAGTAGTGCGGAATTAAAACTTTTCACGAATAAATTATAAAGAAAACATCTTTTATAAAAGGTAAGGATTTGATCTCGTCTACATAAGCCAACTGAAATACACGACATAAATATCTTCGGAAAATGACCCTTTACAATAAATGAAAATACATAATAAGTCAAAATGCTAGAATCTAAGAAATAGGACTATGCCCTCGAATAGAGAAGGGCACACTTAGTCTTGAGAGAATCTTTCCAAAACTTGTCTTCTAGTCTTCAACATGCCTCCGACCTATACTTATTAAGTATAGGAAAGTATGGGGTTAGTACAGGACAATGTACTAAGTATGGCATATGCAAAAACATGCAAAAAGAAGGACATTTTAGTAAAATAAGCCTTCATGCCAAATTGATAAAACTTTCATGATTTAAGAGTTGAAATAGTATAAGTGTAACGACCCGGATTCTTGAATCCGAATCGCCACCGACGTCGTTGACCTCTCAGAGGTCGCAGACAAGCCTCATCTTGCATTCATCACAATCATCTAGTTAAATTTGTGGAAAATTTAAAACTTTTTATATGTATGAATTTTGCTTAGACTTCATATAGTCAGTACATATTTACAACATGTACTAAGCTCAACATAAAGAGAACAACCATCTATCATAAAGAATCAATTCGAAACTGAAGATGAATATATCATAAATAGTTTGTCAAACACGGCCTTATTATAATGCTTCGAAATGAAAGTACAAATGAAATGCTAGGGACAACATCCACTAGCTATATCTAAAACTAAGGCTAGACTAATGCGTGTAGCATCCTCGAAATCAAGAGGACCTACCAAATGGTCTGGAGAACCGCTGAAGTCCAAACCGCTGTGAGTGACGTCAATCTGCCCTGTGACCTGCACCTATAAAAATAGTAAATAGTAGGGGGTTAGTAACCACTTGTACTAAGTATGAGTGTATGCACACATACACATAAAGCTATGCATGATCAATGAAAAGCTCTTCCTAAACAACATGTCATTTCTTGAATGTCTAGTCATTAGACTTTCCTAATTTGTTATTTGTGAATTGTGGTATGAATATGATGTATTTTAATGCATTCAAAGCATACTACTCATTTTCTATATGATTACAAGACATTAGTATCATCAACATAATTTTAGAACCACTCGGGCGAGGATTTGAAAATTTGATGACCCCCAACCCGAGAGCGCCCATTCCCATACTTAGTTCTATTTTAAGTCTTTTTCTTCTTCTTGTTGTGTAGTTCAATAATTCCTTTAGTCCTATTTTTAACTTACAAGTGCAATGATTCATTGTAGTCCCATTCCCACAATGAATCGATGTAATAAATCAAAGGACTAAGGAATGATTTCCCTACCTTATAGAGAGTCATTCTTTACTCTATGTATTCATAAACATTTCATAAGACAATTTTATTGGCTATGCCATCTGTTTCATTATTTTCATGTTAGGGAAGTTATAAGTCATTTAATTACCATGATATTCCTACTTCCCTTTATTGGCATCATATAAGAAGTCATTATAAGTCAATCTTATTTGGCATTGCCTATTATCTGCTGAATCTATATGAGTGTGACATTTGGCAATTGACATTCTTAAGCTCTTCATCATCGCTCACTTTGAACATACATTCCATCATCATCATCACTCTCACTTTCATAGTGACATCATTAGGAATAATATCATGAGAACTAACATGAAATCCAGTGTTATGAATCTAGACCATGTGAGCTACTCATGAAATCCCGTGTCTGCCCCACACATGGAAAGGGGTTATCCCCGGCTAAGGTGAATCCATCTCAAGTGTTCACTCCACACCGAAAAGGAGTGGCTCACGGCTATAGTCAACCAAGAACTTATCGTGAGCATTAATCGACATAGATTATTTGATCTAAACATGAAATCCTGTGTCTGCCCCACACCGTAAAGGGGTGGAATCACCTACCAAGGTGAAACTGTACATGCCTAGCTCGCTAAGGTGGAAACCACTGGCTAGTTCCTATGTTGGCAAGACATAGTTCGAATACTAGGGACTTAATGAGACTACTTATCCACCTCAGTGGTAGCCTCGTCGCATGAGACTTACACGTTCAAGCACATGCTCATAACTAATATATCAGTGTTGTGCTCACTTTCATTATCTTCTTTATCTTTTAGAGTTGACTCAAGCATTATGGAAGCTTGCTTCTAGATTGCGATTTACTTACTCTTTTGATGACTTGTCATCCTTACTTTACATTGATAAAATGTGAACTGTCCTTACATAACATCCTTACTTTACATTGATGAAATGTGAATTGTCCTTACATATCATCCTTACTTTACATTGATAAGATGTGAATTGTCCTTACATGTCATCCTTACTTTACATTTAATATGAATTTTCCTTACATATCATCCTTAGGTGTTAATGAGACTAGTCTCACTCGTTTAACACCTTCATTCGTGAGTATTCTCTTAACATAGTAGCTTAGGTGTAAATAAGACTTGTCTCACTTTCTTTAACACCCCATTCTGGTCACTCATTTAGTTTAGACCCCTTTACTTATGTTATAACTCACGTTACTACTTTACTTTAGTATAGTAGCTTCATATCATCGTTTATGGACGATGAGCACTTCTTTCAATGAGTGTCATGTGTTCATTGTTCATTCTTTTAGAGCATGTTGGGAGTTGTCCCAATGAATAGCATGCCCTTGGTTATGGATTGATTGAATCACTTTAGAAGTGCTTATAATATCATTTGATATTCTAACTACACAAGATTGGCATATGATTAGTATTGGCCTCAACATTTGGGATGTTTTACTAGCAAATCATTTTTATTGGCATAAGCCAATTTTACATATGTTCATATTTAAATTGAATATGTGTGAACCTTTAGCCAATCTTTTAATCATTTACATAAGCTCCTAGCCATTAGCATGCATTTGTTTTGACAAAGTAGTGTTAGCTAACTTTATTGTCACGAGATAGTCAATTCATTCAAGTTGTGATTTCATAGGATCTCTTTCAAGCCAATCTTAGTTCATGACCTTAGGCCTAACGTTTTTAAGCATTTTGGACAGCATCATATTAACATTTGATGAGTATAACTCTTTCATAAACTCACCTTAACAGCAAATATGCATTAAGACGTCACACATCACACTTAACATTTTTCGAACATATCTTTGTAATACATCATTCTTTAATTCACGTAATAAACCCTTACCATCAAACGAGTCCAATTAATAGGTTTATTCAACATTCTTCATAAAAAACCATACACATTAAGATAATCCAGCACCACATACCAACAAGATGATCTCTAACCTGTTCAACACTGAAATCGTAACAAGGATACTAGGGAAAGGAAAGTTCGATGAGAACTTTGAGAACAACCCTAGTTTTCGAGATTTCATGAATTACGACAGTTGAAAGTACTCTTGGAGAAGGAATTCCAGGAGAGAAACCCATACCTTATGCAGAACTTAATATACGAAGTCCACCTTGAACAAAAACTTGGAGAAACCCTGAAATCGCCTAGAACGTCTATGAACTTTCTGCCTCTTTAGTTCGTTCGTTTTAGCGTTATTTTTCTCTGAGTGTTTGATCGTGAGTTTTATCTTTAGGAACTGACTTTAACTTATTCAACGAGGGCTATTTTAGTAAATTAACCAACTGATTAGTAAATTACCAAAACGCTTTTCCTAAGTTGACTAAACATAGGAAGATGTCGACTTTGACCAAAATCTGGAAATCGGCATTGACACTTGTTTCGATCAACATTTTGACTTTTAATTAATTAATTAAATCCTTAATTTAATTAATTTAGGGACCTAGGGAAATTACCAAAACACCCCTAAGTCACTAGGACCACAACTAACAACTTTGGACCATCCTAGATTAGGTACTAGGTTGTTCCTAAGTTAGTTAAGTTAGTTAGGTGTCACCCGACTAGGTCTTAGGTTGTCGGGTCCATTGGCTGGTTATTTTTTATTGATCCTAGGTTATCTAGCTAGTTGGTTAGGTTAGTTAGGATGTAGAGTTTGTTAGGAGAGTGGACCCCACACGGTCGGACCCGTGCACGAATGTCCCTAACCGCCTATTCAAAAGTGGTTGGCTGTCGCGTGGTCCCCCTGTCAGCCGGTTAGCCCATGTGCTTGCACATGGTTTTGTTGCACTTTCCTAACTAACTTATCTTGATGGCTCATTTTGTAATGCTCACTTATTGTCCCAAGGACCCTCACCATATCATTGGGCACTGCTTAATCTACATGATCATTTTAATTGGTAATGTGCCATGGTATCTAGGATTGACACTTGGATGCCTCATACCTTTTGTGTTAATAGTATGAAACATGATTTTTAGCTTAGGGTCTTCCTTGAAGGTACATTTCTTAAACGTCAATCTTGGATTGGAGTATGGCAACCCAAAAGGTATATTTCGTATTTATATATAGAAAATTGGCTAATATCTCTTAGCCAATTTTTCTATACTATGCCCAATATTTCTCAATATTGGGCATTGGGGTGCCTATGTACCCCTAATAGGCTATCCTAAGGGCATACTGGCTCTTCATTAGACATATGATTTTCCGGAACGTTACATTATCCCCCCCTTCGGAAAATTCGTCCCCGAATGACACCTACTCATCATTTAAACAAAGAGGGTGATTTTCGAAAGTTACTTTATCATGCTTAAACTTTTCTCTTTTGTGAATGTCTTATTCACACTTATTTGGATGATGCATAACATTCAAGCTTATCTGAAGCTTCATATTTGAGATTGATGAATTTCCTTCTCAATCACACTTAACTTTAATGCACATCACAACTCATGCAATACAGAAATCATGTCTATGCTACACAAAAACAGCAACATGAAATGCAACCATGACTTAATTTTAACTTACATAGTGCTATTATAAGACAAAAGATTAGTGGACTATCACACCTAATCGACTAAAGCACTTATACTTAGAGTTTTTTTAAACATGAACCAGACTTAGGAAGAGAATATCTAACCTTATCAACTAAACAAATGAGGGTAGCGGGATCTCATATTGGCCTCGGCCTCACACGTTGCTCCCTTAACAATATGGTTCCGCCATAAGACCTTCATGTTGGCAACCTCCTTGTTTCTAAGCCGCTTCACTTGGCGATCTAAAATTTCGACTGCAACCTCTTCATAAGAAAGGTTATCATCAACTCTTAAACCCTCAACAGGCAGGATGGATGCTGGATCGCCTAGACATTTCTTAAGAATAGAAACGTGAAACACTGGATGAACAGAAGCCAAGTCTTGAGGTAATTTCAGCTCGTATGCAACGTTTCCCAATCGCTGCAAGATCTCATAAGGACCTATTTACCTCAGACTCAACTTGCCTTTCTTACCAAACCTCATCACCCCTTTCATGGGTGATATCTTCAGGTAGACTTGATCACCCACCTCAAGATCAAGATCTCTCTTTCGGTTATCTGCATAGGATTTCTGACGACTGTAAGCAGTAGACAATCTATCCCTAATCATATTCACCTTCTCCACTGCCTCATGCACGATCTCGGGACCAAGGATGGCCAATTCTCCTACTTCAAACCAGCCAATCGGAGATCTACATCTTCGGCCATATAATGCTTCGAAAAGTGCCATTCCAATACTGGAATGGTAGCTATTATTGTAAGAGAACTCTATCAGCGGCAAGTGATTATCCCAACTCCCCTTGAAGTCAATAACACATGCTATCAGCATGTCTTCAAGGGTCTGGATGGTACGCTCTGCTTGCCCATCTGTCTGCGGATAGAAAGCAGTACTAAGCTTCACCTGTGTACCCAAATTTTTCTTGAAAGATTTCCAAAAATAAGAAGTGAATTGAGCCCCTTTGTCCAAAATAATAGATAGAGGAATCCCATGCCATCTCACTATCTCATCTATATAAAGCTTGGCATAGTCTTCGGCCTTGAAGGTAGACTTCACATGTATGAAGTGAGCGGACTTGGTCATTCTGTCAACAATAACCCAAAGTGAATCGTGTAGTTTCCTAGTCTTTGGAAGACCAACCACAAAATCCATATTGATAGCCTCCCACTTCCATGTTGGTATCTCAATCGTCTGAGTGAGACCTCCAGGCTTAAGGTGTTCGGCCTTAACCTGTTGGCAGTTCGGACACTCCTCCACGAATTTAGAGATATCTCTCTTCATGCCTTCCCACCAATAGACCTCTTTAAGGTCTTGGTACATTTTTGTGGCACCTGGATGGATGGAATATCGGGAACCATGAGCTTCTGCCAAAATACATGACATCAAATCATTCACATTGGGCACACATATTCTGTTCTGATATCTGAGTACGCCATCTCCACCTAACAATAATGACTCATTCAACTTACTCAATATCGAGTCTTTCAACTCCATGAGTACTGGGTCAAGGTGTTGATTGGCTTTAACATCTATAACAAATGAGGATTTGGAACTTGAGTGAACCAAAACACCCCCACTTGGTACATCTGTCAGCCGTACACCCAATCTTGCCATTTGGTGCACCTCTTTAACCAGCTCCTTCTTGTCATCATCAATATGTGAAACGCTGCCCATGCTCAGTCTGCTCCATGCATCGGCCACTATATTAGCCTTACCTGGGTGATAGTGTACACTTATATCATAATCCTTGAGAAGTTCTAGCCATCTCCTCTGACGAAGATTCAACTACCTCTGGTGAATACATACTGAAGACTCTTATGGTCAGTATACACATCAACATGTACACCATATAAATAATGTCTCCACATTTTCAACGCAAAGACAACCGCGACTAGTTTAAGATCGTGAGTAGGGTAGTTCTTTTCGTGAATTTTCAATTGTCTTGATGCGTATGCAATCACCTTACCATTCTGCATAAGAACACATCCCAGACCTACTCGGGAAGCATCACAATATACCACGTACCCCTCACCACTTCTCGGCAACGTCAATACTGGGCCCAAGTGAGTCGGTCGTTGAGTTCTTGAAAACTCATTTCACATTTCTCGGACCACTCAAACTTCCCTTCTTCTTTGTCAATGCGGTCCATGGTGCAGCAATAGTGGAAAACCCTTCCACAAACCTGCGATAATAATTGGCTAAACCCAAAAAGCTCTGAATATCTGTAGGAGTAAGGGGTCTCGGCCAATTTTTCACCGCCTCAACCTTCTTAGGATCAACTTCAACACCTTGGTCGGTCACAACATGACCAAGAAAGATCACTGATCTCAACCAGAATTGACATTTGATGAACTTTGCATACAAATGATGTTCTCTGAGTACTTGCAATGTCTTTCTTAAGTGTACCTCATGCTCTTCTTTAGACTTAGAGTATATGAGAATGTCATCTATGAATACTATGACGAAGGAATCAAGGTACTCACGGAAGACCCTATTCATGAGGTCCATAAACGCGGCTGGTGCATTAGTGAGACCAAATGACATCACCAGAAACTCGTAGTGCCCATATCTAGTACGAAAAGCCGTCTTAGGGACGTCTTCTCGCCTCACTCTAAGCTGATGGTAGCCTGACCGAAGGTCTATCTTGGAAAAGAAACTTGAACTTTGGAGTTGTTCAAATAGATCGTTGATTCTGGGAAGAGGGTACTTATTCTTTATAGTGACTTTGTTGAGTTGTCGATAATCGATGCACATTCTAAGGGTTCCATCCTCTTTCTTTACGAATAACACTGGAGCACCCCATGGGGATATGCTCGGATGGATGAAGCCCTTATCAAGTAGATCTTTTAACTGCAACTTCAACTCTTTGAGTTCAGCGGGTGCCATCCTATACGGTGGAATAGAAATTGGCGTGGTGTTGGGATCTAAATCAACAGCAAAGTCAATCTCACGTTCAGGAGGGACTCCTGGTAAATCCTCCGGGAAGATATCTGGGAACTCATTCACTATTTACACAGAATCTATGGAAGGGACTTCTTGATCTAAGTCATTGACTCTAACTAAGTGGTATAAATACCCCTTAGCTATCATCTTGTTGGCCTCTAAGTTTGAAACAATTTGGCAGACTGGACTTGAACCACACCCTTCCCATTATAGTTTTAACTAATTTGGAAACTGAAACCTCACTACCCTTTTTCGACAGTCTATTGTGGCATAATACTTGTGAAGCCAATCCATACCCAAGATTATGTCAAAATCGAGCATGGCTAACTCCACTAGATCAGCGTGAGTGACTATATGAAGGACGTTAATTGGGCAATTTTTGTACACTCTCTCGGCTCTAATGCCATCCCCTATGGGAGTACATACTAAAATTGGATCATGCAAGATTTCAGGAAGCACATCAAATCTACTAGCTATCAATGGAGTGACAAATGATTGAGTGGATCCTGGATCTAACAATGCATACACAGGGAAAGTAAAGACATGTAACGTACCCGTGACTACATCATTTAACTTCTCTTGCTCTTCTCTACCTTTCAGTGCATAGAACGTGTTCCTCTTGGGAGGTTTGGCTGCAGCATTTGCATTCGGCCGAGGCTAAGCATTTACCTTGGCTTGATTATTCACTTGAGGACAGTCTCAAAGCATGTGTCCACTTTTGACGCACCCGAATTAGGTGTTAGTACCTACCAAACATGCACCTCCATGCGAACGCCCACACTTACCATAAGGCCTGTTGGTTCGCTGGACGTTACGGTCATTGCCCTTTTTGGGGCCAGACGTATTCACCTTAGCTCTTGAATTACTTGAAGGAGCGGAGTTACCGAGTGCCTCTTGAACTTAGGCATGTTTTGGACTCTAAATGAGCCCCTACCCGAGCTCGAACTAGGCTGTTCTGCGGCCTTAGGCTTCTTGCCTTCGTGAATTCACCTCTTGCGGCGGCTCTCCTCTACTTGCTGAGCATGTACCATCAATCTGCCCAAATCCATATGGTCATGCAGCATGGCTGCCCGAAAATCTTCTACCAGATCCTCAGATACGCCAGTAACGAACCTGCTTGTCTCATCCCTGCTATTTGCCACCAGAGAAGAAGCATACTTTGACAATTTCACAAATTTCCAGGAATACTCCTTGACAGACATACCTCCTTGTCTTAGGTTGATGAACTCTTCAACCTTGGCTTCTCTCTGCTCCCTTGGTAAGAACCTCTCCATAAGAGCAGTCTTGAGAACATCCCAAGTGATGGGAACATCTCCTCTAGCTCGTCCCTCAGCCCACATCCGGTACCAAACCTGTGCCACATCCTTGTGTTGATATGCAGTCAACTCAGCCTTTGCCTACTCATCAACTCCCATGGCAAACAAAATCTTGTGGACCTCATATACAAACTCCTGAGGATCTTCGCTGTCCTTGGACCCGTAGTACACTGGGGGATTTGTTCTGGTGAAGTCCCTCATCCTGCTAGCCATGGTACTAGCATGCGGGTTCTTTCTGGGAGCACCCTCTCTAGCGGCTTGAGCCGTGATGGCTTGAGCCTGAGTCGTGATGTCTATGCCATCTGCAGCAAAGTATTTCTCACTTCACCATCCGTCAACTCATCTGGGTTGACATGCACTTGTTCAGCAGCAGCTGGGGCTTGAGGAGGAGCTTGATTCCCTTCCGCAGCTGATTCCTCAATTCTTCTCGCGGCATTCCTCCTTGTGTTCATTTTCTACACGTATACACAAGAAGAGAGTTAGATCCTCAAAATGACATAAAATGTCATCACTCTACATGGCACGATAAAGAGTAGAAGAAGGGAGAATTTCCTATCATCGCGTAGCCTCTTAAGTCATGATTGTGGCACGCTTCACAACCAAAAGCTAGAAACTACATAACGTGGTTGTGTTGAGCTTTAGATCCTAGGTAATTTAACCTCATGATCTAATACCAAGTTTGTAACGACCCGGATTCTTGAATCCTAATCGCCACCGGCATTGTTGACCTCTCAGAGGTCGTAGACAAGCCTCATCTTGCATTCATCACATTCATCTTGTTAAATTTGCAGAAAATTTAAAACTTATTATATGTATGAAGTTTACTTAGACTTCATATAGTCAGTACATATTTACAACATATACTACGCTCAACATAAAGAGAACAACCATCAATCATAAAGAATCAATTCGAAACTGAAGGTGAATATATCATAAATAATTTGCCAAACACGGCCTTATTAAAAAGCTTCAAAATAAAAGTACGAAAGAAACGCTAGGGACAACATCCACTATCTATATCTAAAACTAAGGCTAGACTAATGCGTGTAGCATCCTCGAAATCAAGAAGACCTACCAAATGGTCTGGAGAACCGCTGAATTCCAAACCGCTGCGAGTGACGTCAATTTGCCCTCTGACCTGCACCTATAAAAATAGTAAATAGTAGGGGGTTAGTACACCACTTGTACTAAGTATGGGTGTATGCACACATACACATAAAGCTATGCATGATCAATGAAAAGCTCTTCCTAAACAACATGTCATTTCTGGAAAGTCTAGTCATTAGACTTTCCTAATTCGTTATTTGTGAATTGTGGTATGAATATGATGTATTTTAATGCATTCAAAGCACACAACTCATTTTCTATATGATTACAAGACATTAGTACAGTTAACATAATTTTAGAACCACTCGGGCGAGGATTTGTAAATTTGATGACCCCCAACCAGAGAGCTCCCATTCCCATACTTAGTTTTATTTTCAGTCTTTTTCTTCTTCTTGTTGTGTTGTTCAATAATTCCTTTAGTCCTATATTTTATTTACACGTGCAATGATTCATTATAGTCCCATATCCACAATGAATCGATGTAAGTAATCCAAGGACTAAGGAATGATTTCCCTCCTTATAGAGAGTCATTCTTTACTCTATATATTCATAAACATTTCATAAGCCAATTTTATTGGCTATGCCATCTGTTTCATTACTTTCATGTTAGGGAAGTTATAGGTCATTTAATTACCATGATATTCCTGCTTCCCTTTATTGGCATCATATAAGAAGTCATTATAAACCAATCTTATTTGGCTTTGCCCATTATTTGCTGAAATTTCATGAGTGTGACATTTGGCAATTGACATTCTTAAGCTCTTTATCATTACTCACTTTGAACATACGTTCCATCATCATCATCATTCTCACTTTCATAGTGACATCATTAGGAATAAGATCATGCGAGCTAACATAAAATTCAGTGTTTGCCCAACACCGAAAAGGGGTGATTCACTGGTTAAACTGAATCTAGACCATGTGAGCTACTCATGGAATCCCGTGTCTGCCCCACACATGGAAAGGGGTGATCCCCGGCTAAGGCGAATCCATCTCAAGTGTTCACTCCACACCGAAAAGGAGTGGCTCACGGCTATAGTGAACCAAGACCATCTCATGAGCATTAACCGACATAGATTATGTGAGCTAAACATGAAATCCTGTGTCTGCCCCACACCGGAAAGGGGTGGAATCACCGGCCAAGGTGAAACCGTACATGCCTAGCTCGCTTAGGTTGAAACCACTGGCTAGTTCCTATGTTGGCTAGACATAGTTTGAAGACTAGGGACTTAATGAGACTACTTATCGACCTCGGTGGTAGCCTCGTTGCATGAGACTTACACGTGAAAGCATATGCTCATAACTAGTCTATCGGTGCTGTGCTCACATTCATTATCTTCTTTATCTTTTAGAGTTGACTCAAGCATTATGTAAGATTGCTTCTAGATTGAGATTTACTTACTCTTTTGATGGCTTGTCATCCTTACTTTACATTGATGAAATGTGAACTGTCCTTACATAACATCCTTATGTGAACTGTCCTTACATAACATCCTTACTTTACATTGATGAAATGTGAATTGTCCTTACATATCATCTTTACTTTACATTGATGAGATGTGAATTGTCCTTACATATCATCCTTACTTTACATTGATGAAATGTGAATTGTCCTTACATATCATCCTTAGGTGTTAATGAGACTAGTCTCACACGTTCTAACACCTTTATTCGTGAGTATTCTCTTAACATAGTAGCTTAGGTGTAAGTAAGACTTGTCTCACTTTCTTTAACACCCCATTCTGGTCACTCATTTAGTTTATACCCCTTTACTTATGTTATAACTCACGTTACTTCTTTCCTTTAGTGTAGTATCTTCATATCATCGTTTATGGACGATGAGCACTTATTTCAATGAGTGTCATGTGTTCATAGTTCATTCTTTTAGAGCATGTTGGGAGTTGTTCCAATGAATGGCATGCCCTTGATTATGGATTCATTGAATAACTTTAGAATTGCTTTAATATCAATTGATATTCTAACTACACAAGATTGGCATATGATTAGTATTGGCCTCAACATTTGGGATGTTATACTAGCAAATCATTTTTATTGGCATAAGCCAATTTTACGTATGTTCATATTTAAATTGAATATGTATGAACCTTTAGCCAATCTTTTAATCATTTACATAAGCTCCTAGCCATTAGCATGCATTTGTTTTGACAAAGTACTGTTAGCCAACTTTATTGGCACCAGATAGTCAATTCATTCAAGATGTGATTTCATAGGATGTCTTTCAAGCCAATCTTAGTTCGTGACCTTAGGCCTAACGTTTTTAAGCATTTTGGACAGCATCATATTAACATTTGATGAGTATAACTCTTTCATAAAGTCACCTTAACAGCAAATATGCATTAAGACGTCACACATCACACTTAACGTTTTTCGAACATATCTTAGTAATACATCGTTCTTTAATTCACGTAAGAAACCCTTAGCATCAAACGAGTCCAATTAATAGGTTTATTCAACATTCTTTAATCAAAAACCATACACATTATTATCAGCCAGCACCACATACTAACAACATGATCTCTAACCTATTCAACATTGAAATCGTAACAAGGATACTAGGGAAAGGGAAGTTCGACGAGAACTTTGAGAACAACCCTAGTTTTCAAGATTTCATGAATTACGACAATGGAAATTACTCTTGGAGAAATAATTCCAGGAGAGAAACCCATACCTTATGTAGAACTTAATCTACGAAGACCACCTTGAACGAAAACTTGGAGAAACCTTGAAATCGCCTAGAACGTCTATGAACTTTCTGCCTCTTTCTTTCGTTCGTTTTAGCATTGTCTTTCTCTGGGTGTTTGATCGTGAGTTTAACATTTAGGAACTGAATTTGACTTATTCAACTAGGGCTATTTTAGTAAATTAACCAACTTATTAGTAAATTACCAAAATGCCCTTATTAAGTTGACTAAACATAGGAAGATGTTGACTTTGACCAAAATCTGGAAATTGGCATTGACCCTTGTTTCGATCAACATTTTGACTATTAATTAATTAATTAAATCCTTAATTTAATTAATTTAGGGACCTAGGGAAATTACCAAAACACCCCTATGTCACTAGGACCACAACTAACAACTTTGGACCATCCTAGGTTAGGTACTAGGTTGTTCCTAAGTTAGTTAAGTTAGTTAGGTGTCACCCGACTAGGTCTTAGGTTGTTGGGTCCATTGGCTGGTTATTTTTTATTGATGCTAGGTTAGCTAGCTAGTTGGTTAGGTTAGTTAGGATGTAGAGTTGGTTAAGAGAGTGGACCCCACACGGCCGGACTCGTGCACGCATGTCCCTAACCACCTAATCAAAACTGGTTGCCTGTCACATGGTCCCCCTCTCGGCCGGTTACCCATGTGCTTGCACATGGGTTTGTTGCACTTTCCTAACTAACTTATCTTGATGGATCATATGTGAATGCTCACTTATTGTCCCAAGGACCCTCACCATGTCCTTGAGCACTGCTTAATCTACATGATCATTTTAATTGGTCATGTGCCATGGTATCTAGGCTTGACACTTGAATGCCTCATACCTTTTGTGTTAGTATTACGAAACATGATTTTTAGCTTAGGGTCTTCCTTGCAGGTACATTTCTTAAACGTCAATCTTGGATTGGGGTATGGCAACCCAAAAGGTATATTTCATATTCGTATATAGAAAATTGGCTAATATCTCTTAGCTAATTTTTCTATACTATGCCCAATACATCTCAATATTGGGCATTGGGGTGCCTATGTACCCCTAATTGGGTATCCTAAGGGCATACTGGGCTCTTCATTAGACATATGATTTTCCGGAATGTTACAATAAGGATCATCATTTAACACATAAAGTAGAACTCTCATAATTTTAGAACCAAAAGACATATTAAAGTGAATCAAGCATATTTCAGTGAAACAGTGGGAACATTACAGTGAACAGAGTGAGTGGCACAGTCCAAGTCACGTGAAACCTTTTCCTTTGAAGTTTCCCTAACCCAAGTTATAGTAAGATTCCCTAAGGTAAGCCAAGAAGGGACCGCTCATAAACCCCCTTCAAGGCACACCAAAGCAATACTTAAGATCACCAACCATAGGCTTACCTCATATGGAAATCAAATACAAGCTCTTGGCTAAACATGTGCAAAACACTCATAGGAGTTATAGGTCACACTAAGTGCAATGTGAGAGTAGCATCCCATACTACTACCCCCCACTTAGTACTCCTAATGGATTTCCTTGGTTTAGGCACTTTACAATAGTCATTCATAACATCACACCATAACACTGATTCATACGGACTTTATGAATGTACTCTTCTCCCACATGGGATATAGGTCACACTAAGTGCAATGTGAGAATAGCATCCCATACTACTACTCCCACTTAGTGCTCCTAATGGATTCCATTGGATTAAGGACTTCACGATAGTCATTCATAACTTCATTAAGACACATGATATCTTATTCATACACTTCATAAAAAACAGACCAAAACTCCCCTTTCGGAAGGTCTACTTAGTGCAATGGATAGATAGCCTCCCATACCACCACCTACCCTAAGTAGTACGTTCTTTTAGGAGACTTTATTCTTTAATTCTTTTGTGGGGGTTAGCTTAACCGACATAGACCATAAGAGCTAAACATGGATTCTTACTTTATCTTTTACATGGATTTCCCAATAGCTACACCTATGCAGGCGCATAGTTAAGGTATAAGGAGATTGCTACTATGCAACTCATTCTCTACTAACGAGGAGTACTCATCTCAAGATGAACATTGGAATACAACATCTCAACTCACGAAGTGTAACCACCCCTTCTTCATATCCTCTTAGTGCTAGGCATAACTCCCCACGGATTCTCAACATCATAAAATTATAGGTTAAGGATAGTAGTGAACACCACATCTCAACTCACGAAGGGTATTCATCCTCCAACCTATCTTAGAAACCTCTTAGGATGTAGTGAGGTTGCTACTAAACACTTCATCTCAACTCACGAAGAGTGTTCATCCCAAAACTCCCTTTTTGACTTAACTTATCTTCATTCATACATTCAAGTGTAAGTGTGTGTACATGTGAGCACACCTTGCATATAAAAATCATTTCATTCACATGGACTTCTATAAATGCTCTATGTCACATCCGGGTTTACCCCCTAGACGTAACCTGCATTGTCGTCCTCTTAGAGGACTAAGACAAGCCTCTTAGCCCCATCATAGCATTCATCGATTAAAAATGTGAAGGAATTTAAAACTTTTTATCTATAAACTACTCGGAGGTTTACGTAGACCTCTACATACACATAGTCATATTTATATCAAGTATACATAGACTTGTTCGTATAGGAAGATTACATAGTCTTCTACTTTTATTTCACACATTTATAAAAAGAGAAATAATAGTCATAAAAGCCGTCTCATCTCATAAACCATTTATCAAGACAATAAATCTTGGGCATAGCCCTACATCAATACAAGAATCCACATATAGGCTATATACAACATCGTCTCAAATGAGTAATAGAGTCAATACGAAATTTTAGTAACTAAGTAACATAAGATCAAGATGTCGGCCACGCCCTCGGGAGAATAAGGACCTACCACTTGGATGGTTAGAGATCCAAGTCTTCCTTTCCAGCAATTCGAAACAAGATCAACGACCTGAACCTAAAATGTTTGGGAAAAGGGAAAGAAATGGGGTTAGTACTCCACATGTACTAAGTATGGAACCACATATACAATTATCAATCAAATATACTTAGAAAAGGACATTTAAGAACATCATTATAAAACATGTATACGAGTGAAACATAGTAAAGAAAAACATACTAAATATATCCTTCATAAAGTCACAAGTGCAATGATCAAGTAAATTCCCATAACTCTTACTTAATCAAGTAACCTATCAAGACTACAATTAGCAATCAACCTTACCTAACATACTTTTTTATTTCATGAAAACATTCTTCTTTAATCAAAAGCTACAACTTTATACTCATAAGCATGTTATTCAATGTACATAGTCATTTACATTACATCACTACTTTACATACATAATATTGACCTCTCAAAGCTCCCATCAAGTCCAACTAGTGCAAGGCTTAGGTAGAGTCCCATACCCCTACCTAAGCTATAGCCAAGCCCTTTCAAGTTACTTCGATTAGTCTATATCTTATTCATTCATTTTAGTTTAGGGAAACCTTGCCTTAACCGACATAGACCACATGAGCTAATGTGGAATACAGTGTCATGAAACCTTACACCGATGGAAGGTGGTCTACCGGCCAAAGTAGAACCTAACATAAACGTAGCTATCTAGGTGGATCCACTCGCTAGTATCCTATGGTGGCAACATAGTTAATGGAGCTTGGGGAAAAAGAACCATGCACATATCGACTCTACACCCTATTTGGTTCATGAGGCTATCCATCCCGTGAGAACCGTAGTGAACCCTACCTTTCCTTAAGAAAGTGTCACTCCCTCACATACAAAACCACTCGGTGCTAAGCTAGGTCCCTTTTTATTGAAAAGCTTTTACTCTTATCATAATCATATATATATATATATATATATATATATATATATATATATATATATATATATATCATAAGGCCTAGACCTCATATACATTCGTTCATCAAAGCTCAATAAGAATTGTATGAGAAATGATCCTTTCATTAACAACTCAAATAGGTGAAGTTAGCCCATGCACATCGCAGAACAATAGGGCACATCTTTACATAACAACTTCCTATATCATGTACTCCTAGGCAACCTCACAACCAACCTAAAGCATTCCAATTCAATCATCACATCAACCTATCACCTTAAACAAGGTATACTTCAACACACATTATTACTTGGTAACAAATAACTCACAATTTAAAGTAAGGATTAGGATAATCAAGACTTACCAATACTTCTCCATAGTTCAACCATAAGGGCCTTACCATCAACCCATAGAATAACCCAATTCGGGTCATCATCCCAACGTAAATCAATAACCGACATAAAAACTAATTTAAGAGAAGCACTATACCACGATGCAATACTAAATCAAAGCTTGATGACACGATATCTAAGTCTATCATCTTACCCTAGACTCAATACTCAAGAAATAGGCATGAAGAACTTCCATTCATTACAATATACTCATGATCAATGCAATAACAACCATTAAAGATGATTTAAACAATAATTAGATCAATTACATCAATTCAATCCAAATTCATATCAATCCCAATATCAAGGGTTAAGGGTTAGGGGTCATCACCCACAATCTATATCAAACTACATCAATTCATCATAATCAAGTTGCAATACATGATAATCTATTCACTATAAACCAAATAATACATAAACAACTCAATTCATAACAACAAACTCGAAATTGGATGAAACCCATATGAAACTCAACTTTTGGAAAACCTTTGACAGAGCCCTTTGAGGAAAGAATCTCAAAGGTGAATTAAATCCCATACCTTAAGATTTGATGACGTTTTGATGGTCAATTTCGTGCTAAATCAGCCCCCAATGATCTCCCCAAGTTGTTCTCCAATGGAGTCTTCCAAATAGAGAGAGAAAGTAGAGAGAAGGAAGAGATTTTTGTTTGGAGAATTGTGATTAGGTTAATGAAGGTTGGTATTTATAGTAGGGTCTTAAGTCACTTAATTAGTCTCCCCTTAAACCCCTAATTACCCCTAAGACACTTTAATGAATTAATCAAACTTAAACTAGCTTCTGTAAATATTATAGCCCCTCCCCGACGACGGGCCATCGTGGGGGTGACGGACAGCTCCCCCCTCCGTCCTGCACATCCGTCACGTTGGTCAGAGACTGTGCAGGCGGAGGATTTTTCCCCGAAACTGAGGCTGGCACTACGGTGGCTTCGACGCCCCATTGCGCCTGTGACGCCCCGTCATGGGGTACGTCATGACCTACAGTTTCAAGGGTCCTCCTCGAGGGTCCTTGTTTGGTCCTCGGGGAGTCGAACCCTGTCTTTTACAACATGAAACCATCCCATACTATGTGTTACACCTATTATTACAAACTTTTACTAAATTCCGACTCTGTAACATGGTTAAACTAAAAGGACACTCTAGCCCTCTTGTGAACCAACTTACCGGACGATATAAACGTTTTGGTTGACAAAACACTTCAACGACTCCATATACGCCTAATTTGGCTATGAACAATGGTTTAGACCTTAAGGAGCCTGTTTAAGTCTTATCACATGACTTTGGGATTTCGAAATGTTACATTATTCCCCCCTTAGGAACATTCGTCCCCGAATGACACTAAGCACTCTTTAAAAGAGGGAATAAACTCAAGACTAGCAGCTCAACCAATTCACAATATTCAGTTAACATGAATCATATGATTTCAATAAAACACTTCAAAACATCAATTTATCATACCTAAGCTCAAAGTTTCCTCATTAAACACTTTCTACTCACAACACACATGAGCTCAATCATTTGATACACAAGTCGATTAGCACAAAGTTCATCTTATCAATATGCTTAATATAACATCCACAAGGACTCAATATATCACAATACACGACTTGACTCAAATATGCAAAAAGCAAAACAAATTTCAAATTTATTTAAGGTCACCTTACAATGCCTTCATCGTGAAGTCTCAAAAACTAAGATTTTTGAAGAAATTCACCAAAACATCAAGGATTCACAATAACTAGCATAATTATATCATTAGAAAGAATAACTAACCTTAATCATCAAAAAGATGAGGATAGCGGGTTTTCATGTCGGCTTCCGCCTCCCATGTTGCACCCTCAACTAGGTGGTTCTTCCATAACACTTTCACGGAAACCACCTCCTTGTTCCTCAACCTTTTTACTTGCCTATCAAGGATTTGGATAGGAACCTCCTCATAAGAGAGGTTATCCTTAACTCCAAGACCTTCAATAGGGAGAATTGACTCGGGATCCCCAACACACTTCTTCAACATCGAGACATGGAAAACCGAATGAACCGAAGCTAAATCGTTAGGTAGTTGTAAGCGATAGGCAACTTTACCAACTCTTTCCAAAATCTCATAAGGACCCACGTAACGAGGGCTCAACTTCCCTTTCTTGCAAAATCTTACCACCCCTTTCATAGGTGAGATTTTTAGATACACTTTGGCACCATCTTCAAACTCCAAATCTCTTCTCCTATTATCGGCATAGGACTTTTGCCGACTATAGGCTCTTTGCAATCTATTCCTTATGATATGCACATTCTCCAAAGTCCTATAAATTACGTCGGGACCAAAGATCGATGATTCACCAACTTCAAACCATCCTATAGGAGACCTACACCTCCTACTATACAAGGCTTCATAGGGAGCCATGGAGATGGACGAATGGAAACTATTATTATACGCAAACTCCACCAACGGCAAGTGCTTATCCCAACTCCCTTTAAAATCAATAATGCAAGCTCTAAGCATATCTTCAAGAGTTTGAATGGTGCGTTCCGCTTGACCATCCGTTTGAGGATGAAAAGCGGTACTCAATTTCACTTTAGTACCCAAACCTTTTTGAAAAGACTTCCAAAACCTAGATGTGAATTGTGCACCCCGATCCGAAATGATGGATAACGGAATACCATGGCGATACACAATCTCATCTATGAAGATCTTCGCATAATCCTCCGCCGAATACGTAGATTTGACGGGAATAAAATGAGCGGACTTAGTCAATCTATCAACAATCACCCATATAGAATCATATGACTTTTGAGTCCGAGGCAACCCTACCACAAAGTCCATATTAATGTCTTCCCACTTCCAAGTAGGAATTTGGATCTCTTGTAGTAAGCCACCCGGCTTTTGATGTTCCACTTTCACTTGTTGGCAATTTGGACACTTAGCAACAAATTCCGCTATGTCCTTCTTCAAACCTTCCCACCAATATATTTCTCGAAGGTCATGATACATCTTAGTAGAACCCGGATGGATGGAATAGTGGGATCCATGGGCTTCATCAAGGATCCTATCCCTCAGTCCATCAACATCAGGAACACATAACCTCTCTTGGTACCTCAATACACCATCTCCTCCTAAGGAGAAGGACTCATTCATCTTACCAAGAACAGATTCCTTCAACTCCATCAATAGTTGATCAAGGTGTTGTTTGGACTTTACCTCAACCACCAAAGATGATTCAGAGCTATGATGAACCGTGGAACCTCCATTTAGAGAACTCTCCAACCGCACCCCTAATCTAGCCAAAACATGAACATCCTTCACTAGATCTTTCTTGTCGCCGCCTAGATGAGACACACTACCCATAGTCATATGGCTTAGAGCATCCACCACCATATTGGCCTTGCCGGGATGATATAGGACACTCATATCATAATCTTTTAACAATTCCAACCACCTTCTTTGTCGGAGATTCAACTCTTTTTGAGTAAACATATATTGCAGACTCTTATGATCGGTGAAAACATCTACATGAACACCATACAAGTAATGTCTCCATATTTTCAAAGCGAACACCACGGCCGCTAACTCAAGATCATGGGTAGGGTAATTTTTCTCATGCACCTTGAGTTGTCGTGAAGCATAGGCAATCACCTTCCCATTTTGCATCAGCACACACCCCAAACCTATGCGGGATGCATCACAATACACAACGAACCCGTTAGAACCTTCCGGTAAGGTTAACACCGGAGCGTAAGTAAGCCTATCTTTCAATAATTGGAAACTCTTCACGCAGGCCTCCGACCACTCAAACTTTTTACCCTTTTGAGTCAATGACGTCAATGGAGATGCAATGGATGAAAAACCATCTACAAACCTTCGATAATAGCCCGCTAGACCCAAGAAACTCCTAATGTCAGTTGGAGTCAAGGGTCTAGGACAGTTTCTTACCGCATCAGTTTTCCTTGGGTCTACCTCAACTCCCTCACTAGAGATGATGTGCCCAAGAAACGCTACCGACCTCAGCCAAAACTCACACTTGCTATACTTGGCGAACAATTTATGCTCCTTAAGGGTTTGCAAAACCACCCTTAGATGACCCATGTGATCAACCTCATTCTTCGAATACACCAAGATATCATCGATAAATACAATAACGAATGCATCAAGGTAACTTCGAAACACCCTATTCATTAGGTCCATGAACGCCGCCGGAGCATTTGTGAGACCAAAGGACATAACCACGAACTCATAATGCCCATATCGAGTCCGAAAGGCCGTCTTTGGAATATATTCATTTCTCACCCTAAGCTGGTGATACCCTGCCCTCAAGTCAATTTTGGAGAAGTAACTCTCTCCTTGGAGTTGATCAAATAAATCATCAATCCGAGGAAGAGCATACTTGTTCTTGATAGTAACCTTGTTGAGTTGGCGGTAGTCAATACACATTCTCAAAGACCCATCCTTCTTTTTCACGAACAAAACTGGAGCACCCCACGGAGAAATGCTAGGCCTTATAAAGCCCTTGTCTAGCAAATCTTTAAGTTGTGCCTTCAACTCCTTTAACTCGGCCGGAGCCATTCTATAAGGAGGAATAGAGATAGGGTTTGTTTCCGGTAGTAAATCAATACCGAAATCGATTTCCCATTCGGGAGGAATGCCGGGAAGGTCATCAGGAAAGACCTCCGTAAATTCACTCACCACGGGGACCGACTCAATAGGAGGATTTTCGGAATCAACTTTTTGGACTCTCACAATATGATAAAGACACCCCTTTGAGATCATTTTACACGCTTTTATACATGATATGAAACGACCTCTTGGAAGAGAATTTCCACCTTTCCACTCAAAAACGGGTTCATTTGGGAAACTAAACCTCACAACTCTAGTTCTACAATCAATGGAAGCGAAGCTAGCATGTAACCAATCCACACCCAAAATAATGTCAAAATCAAGCATGTCTAGTTCAACTAGATCTACATGAGAAACTCTATGGGGCATAGAACACTACTAGAAATTTGACTTATTGCCACAGTTCAGTTACCGTTGCAATAGACATTCCTACCGTAGCCATAGGTCTAAGGCTACGGTTATATCAACCACTACAACAGATCGCGTAGCAATAGAGCTATTGCGACGGTTAGGTGCGACGGTTCAGATAACCGTAGCCATAGATGGACCTATTGCCACGGTTCTGGATTGAATTACTTGCCGACGGTTAGAGGCGTATTGGTATGGTTATAAACCGTTGGGAAAGAAATTTATGCATCAGTTCTATTGAGGCTATTGCGACGGTTTTCTTTCGATTCAACATACAATTTCATTCTATTGCGACGGTTTTTATAGGGTAATGCAACGGTTTTCAAAATTATAAAATTCTCTCTCAATTGCTATTGCTACGATTTTAACAGGGTATTGCAACAATTCTGACATAATGCAACAGTTATACTTAAGCTATTGTTACCTATATATTATTCGTCCAATTCCACAACATTTTGTACCATAAAAATACACATAGCCATTACTACAGTAGCTCAATATACCATAAAAATACTGCAATAGCTCAATATACCATAAAAATACACATAAATCGCTCACGAGAATAAATTTTCATTACCAAAATTAGAATTCAAGATCCGTGATTCTAATATCAATAAAAGAAAAATATACAAATCTTTTTATAGCATTCAAAAAAAGGTGAAACACATGCACCACACACTTTTCAATTTTCAAAAATATAACATTTCTTAAACATCAACAAATTTAACATCAATAATTCAGCTCCTATGTCAAGTCTTCACTACTGCTTTCATCGCCTTCGTCGATTTCGTTACCTACACACAATTAAAAAATATATAAATAATTTAGCAATCTTTTCGCAAAATTAATTAAGTACAGTAACCTCCTTAGGAAGGCAGCCCAGAGAAGTGATTAAACTACAAGGTTACACAATCAAACTAGATTTAGTATTGACTACAGATAATGTGATTAAAGCTAGAAGTGATTAAGCCTTAAGATTTTGTTTGTTTGTTGACACTTTTGGCTAGAAAGTTGAAAAAAAAGTTCAATACAGCAAGAAATGATTCATATCTTGGTTTCAATGAACACTCTATTATCTCAATACTCATTAGATCCATAAACACTTCCGGGCACTTTGGAGTTGATCAAATAGATCACTAACTACGTGTTGTACAACAAAATTCATGTTTTCCAAAGTACTTTCCTCAAAAACAAGCTCAATTTTACTACAACAAGAATTCTGAATCAGAAATGCCTATTACTTAATTATTCACAAAAAGAAAAAAAAAGGGCAGAGAATGAATAATACAACTAACCAGATTGACTTATACAAGCAGCAAATAGTTTTCCGTAATGGAGCAACTAGTTTCTTGTTTCTGCTTGTATAAGTTGTATAAGTTCTGATTTATATCATTCACTCAATACAACTTATACAAGCAGCAAGACCAGAAAATTCATGAATCTAACAACAGGAAACATAGTCTTCTTTAATCAAGCAAATATAAACATGGACTTGCAAAATACAGACATTAAACTATCAGAAAACAAGCATGCATTAAACAGCATCTCGAGAACCCAGCCTTAATTTTCCTTACAGATTCTCTACGTTACACCCAAAATTTACAAGTTCATAATTCCTCTAACTTTTCCCCAACTTCCCTGGTCGATTGCATAGTAAACAGCCATTGTTATTGCTTATAACTCCCAAAACTTTTCCAGTCTAATCGTAGATGGTAACAACAAAATAACCAATGTAACCCATTATGCTAAGAAACAGAACAAGTACAAACAACAAATCACAACATATACGGATAAGAAACACCTTCTATCTTAATCCTCAACAATCAAAAAATAGAATTAGCGACACCAACCTTGTTCAGCCCCTTGAACATAAGTAGATTCTCTTGGTGAAGGAGTGGTCAATGCTGCCAGTATGTTAGGATCAATTAATCCCGCATGCTTAAGTTGTGCAATAACATCTGCAATAACTTCTTGTCGCACAATTTTCTTTTGTTCCTCCATTTGTTTCTTTATTTTCTGCATCCTCTCTTGCATTTGCTGCATTCCATCAGTTGTTGCACTTAAAGTTGATTCCGAATTTCCAACTTTTTTTTCAAAGTAGTCTTTGTAACTCCTGCGCCATATAGTCTCAGACGTCCTGGATGTTCAGGACCCATGACGCTTGAAAATGCATCAACATACTCACCATTTTTGCTTATTTGGTTTTCAATTTCCTCTATTTCAGCCTAGCAAAGCATATCCAACAAGTCAAATTTCTAGTAGTGGAAATAGGACAATTTCGATAGACTCTTTTTGCTACCACTGACTCACCCACCGGAGTAGACACCAAAATAGGTTCAAGCAAAACATCGGGTAAAGTACCAAACTTTTTAGCTACTAAGGGAGTAACGAAAGACAAAGTAGCACCCGGATTAAGCAAAGCATACACATCAATAGCAAAGATTTGTAACTTACCGGTCACCACATCGGGAGAGGCCTCTTGGTCATCTCTCGAACGAAGAGCATAAAAGCGGTTCTTTTTGGGAACATCACTAGAACCACTTGACTGACCACCCCTCTCTTGTTCTTTAGCATTTGGACAATCCCGCACTTTGTGACCAATCTTTCCACAACCAAAGCATTTGTCCGAACCTAGGAGGCAAACACCTAAATGCTTCTTCCCACATTCCTTGCAAGGTGGATTCTCAATAGACGAGTTCCCACTTTTCCCTTTTTGAACTCTTGGCCTAGGGACCTTCCCATCCTTAGCCTTGGGAAATTTGGATGGAACTTGATTTGAGAACCTTTTCTTGAATCTAGTCTTGTCTTGAATTCCAAACCTATCTTTAGTAGTTCCACTATCGAAAGACCTTGCCCTTCTTGAATCCTTATCCTTATTCTTCCTTTTTGATCTAGCCTCCTCAACCCTTTTTGCATGCACCATGAGACGACCAATATTCATGTTATCATGAAGCATAGCCGATTGACATTCTTCTTGCAAATCGTCCGACACACCTGTCACAAATCGACTCATCTCGTCTCTAGGATCGGAGACCAAGGAAGGAGCATACTTAGCCAATTGAATGAACTTCAAAGAGTACTCATGAACACTCATTTCTCCTTGGCGGAGATTGATGAACTCCACCACCTTAGTTTCTCTCATCTCTCTAGGGAAGAACCGATTAAGGAAAGCCCTTTTGAACAACTCCCAAGTCATTGGCCCACTTTGAAGTGGCCTATTACCTTTCCATTGCACATGCCATGTTTGAGCCACATCCTTGAGTTGGTATGAGGCCAACTCGGCATTCTCACTAGAAGACAACCCCATAGCACACAAAATCTTATAAATCTCATCAATGAATTCTTGAGGGTCTTCATCCACCTTAGACCCGTAGAAGATAGGAGGATTCATTCGGGTGAAGTCCCTAAGTCGGGAAGCCATAGTTGGCTCATGAACTCTAGGTGCCAAATCCCTATAAGCTTGGGCAGTCATGGCTTGGGCTTGCACCGTTGCGGCTTGAGCTTGAGTAGTCATGGCTTGGCCATTTGAGCAAGAATAACCCTCATCTGAGCCTCTTCCATAGGTGGAGGATCAACGGGAACCTGATCATCAACAGCAATCTCTTCAAGGGGAGGAGCTGGATCACCACGTGGAGGGATTCCCGCAACAGCAATCTCCTCCTCAAGTCTTCTGGCTGCATTCCTTCTAGTATTCATCTCCTATAACCAAAAAACAAGGTTTAGGCAAATACATATACGATGTACGTTCTAGAGGCACGATATGGATTTCCAACAATGAGAGTGATTCCTAAGCATCAAATAAGTTCCTATTCATAAGTGTGGCGCGCTTCACAATTATGAATACAAACCTATGTAACGTGGTTGAGAGAGACGTTATTATCAAGGATGTTCAACCTCATGCTCTGATACCAAGTTTGTCACATCCGGGTTTACGCCCCAGACGTAACCGGCGTCGTCGTCCTCTTAGAGGACTAAGACAAGCCTCTTATCCCCATCATAGCATTCATCGATTAAAAATGTGAAAGAATTTAAAACTTTTTATCTATAAACTACTCGGAGGTTTACGTAGACCTCTACATACACATAGTCATATTTATATCAAGTATACATAGACTTGTTCGTATAGGAAGATTACATAGTCTTCTACTTTTATTTCACACATTTATAAAAAGAGAAATAATAGTCATAAAAGCCGTCTCATCTTATAAACCATCTATCAAGACAATAAATCTTAGGCATAGCCCTACATCAATACAAGAAGCCACATATAGGCTATATACAACATCGTCTCAAATGAGTAATAGAGTCAATACGAAATTTTAGTAACTAAGTAACATAAGATCAAGATGTCGGCCACGCCCTCGGGAGAATGAGGACCTACCACTTGGATGGTTAGAGATCCAAGTCTTCCTTTCCAGCAATTCGAAACAAGATCAACGACCCAAACCTAAAATGTTTGGGAAAAGGGAAAGAAATGGGGTTAGTACTCCACATGTATTAAGTATGGAACCACATATACAATTATCAATCAAATATACTTAGAAAAGGACATTTAAGAACATCATTATAAAACATGTATACGAGTGAAACATAGTAAAGCAAAACATACTAAATATATCCTTCATAAAGTCACAAGTGCAATGATCAAGTAAATTCCCATAACTCTTACTTAATCAAGTACCCTATCAAGACTACAATTAGCAATCAACCTTACCTAACATACTTTTCCATTTCATGAAAACATTCTTCTTTAATCAAAAGCTACAACTTTATACTCATAAGCATGTTATTCAATGTACATAGTCATTTACATTACATCACTACTTTACATACATAATATTGACCCTTCAAAGCTCCCATCAAGTCCAACTAGTGCAAGGCTTAGGTAGAGTCCCATACCCCTACCTAAGCTATAGCCAAGCCCTTTCAAGTTACTTCGATTAGTCTATATCTTATTCATTCATTTTAGTTTAGGGAAACCTTGCCTTAACTGACATAGACCACATGAGCTAATGTGGAATACGGTGTCATGAAATCTTACACCGATGGAAGGTGGTCTACCGGCCAAAGTAGAACCTAACATAAACGTAGCTATCTAGGTGGATCCACTAGCTAGTATCCTATGGTGGCAACATAGTTGATGGAGCTTGGGGAAAAAGAACCATGGACATATCGACTCTACACCCTATTTGGGTCATGAGGCTATCCATCCCGTGAGAACCGTAGTGAACCCTACCTTTCCTTAAGAAAGTGTCACTCCCTCACATACAAGCCCACTCGGTGCTAAGCTAGGTCCCTTTTTATTGAAAAGCTTTTAATATATATATATATATATATATATATATATATATATATATATATATATATATATATATATATCATAAGGCCTAGCCCTCATATACATTCGTTCATCAAAGCTCAATAAGAATTGTATGAGAAATGATCCTTTCATTAACAACTCAAATAGGTGAAGTTAGCCCATGCACATCGCATAACAATAGGGCACATCTTTACATAATAACTTCCTATATCATGTACTTCTAGGCAACCTCACAACCAACCTAAAGCATTCCAATTCAATCATCATATCAACCTATCACCTTAAACAAGGTATACTTCAACACACATTATTACTTGGTAACAAATAACTCACAATTTGAAGTACGGATTAGGATAATCAAGACTTACCAATACTTCTCCATAGTTCAACCATAAGGGCCTTACCATCAACCCATAGAATAACCCAATTCGGGTCATCATCCCAACGTAAATCAATAACCGACATAAAAACTAATTTAAGAGAAGCACTATACCACGATGAAATACTAAATCAAAGCTTGATGACACGATATCTAAGTCTATCATCTTACCCTAGACTCAATACTCAAGAAATAGGCATGAAGAACTTCTATTCATTACAATATACTCATGATCAATGCAATAACAACCATTAAAGATGATTTAAACAATAATTAGATCAATTACATCAATTCAATCCAAATTCATATCAATCCCAATATCAAGGGTTAAGGGTTAGGGGTCATCACCCACAATCTAGATCAAACTACATCAATTCATCATAATCAAGTTGCAATACATTATAATCTATTCACTATAACCCAAATAATACATAAACAACTCAATTCATAACAACAAACTCGAAATTGGATGAAACCCATATGAAACTCAACTTTTGGAAAACCTTTGAAGGAGCCCTTTGAGGAAAGAATCTCAAAGGTGAACTAGATCCCATACCTTAAGATTTGATGACGTTTTGATGGTCAATTTCGTGCTAAATCAGCCCCCAATGATCTCCCCAAGTTGTTCTCCAATGGAGTCTTCCAAATAGAGAGATGAAGTAGAGAGAAGGAAGAGAATTTTGTTTGGAGAATTGTGATTAGGTTAATGAAGGTTGGTATTTATAGTAGGGTCTTAAGTCACTTAATTAGTCTCCCCTTAAACCCCTAATTACCCCTAAGACACTTTAATGAATTAATCAAACTTAAACTAGCTTCTGTAAATATTACAGCCCCTCCCCGACGGCTCCCCTACGACGGGCCGTCGTGGGCGTGACGGAAAGCTCCTCCCTCCGTCCTGTACATCCGTCACGTTGGTCAGAGACTGTACAGGCGGAGGATTTTTCCCCGAAACTGAGGCTGGCACGGCGGTGGCTTCGACGCCCCGTTGCGCCTGTGACGCCCCGTCATGGGGTACGTCATGACCTACTGTTTCAAGGGTCCTCCTCGAGGGTTCCTTGGTTGGTCCTCAGGGAGTCGAACCCTATCTTTTACAATATGAAACCATCCCATACTATGTGTTACACCTATTGTTACAAACTTTTACTAAATTCTGACTCTTTAACTTGGTTAAACTAAAAGGACACTCTAGCCCTCTTGTGAACCAACTTACCGGATGATATAAACGTTTTGGTTGACAAAATACTTCAACGACTCCATATACGCCTAATTTGGATAGGAACAATGGTTTAGAACCTAAGGAGCCTGTTTAAGTCTTATCACATGACTTTGGGATTTCGAAATGTTACACTTTAGACCTCCATTCATCAAATTACACACTTTACATGCTTCACAAAATCATATTCTTCGATTAGGCATAATCTAAGCTAAACATGCAATTCAAACTTCACCAAAGCACAATACAAGAATCATCTTCAATATCATTTCATTTCATATAGTAGGCCTTCAACGCTACACTCACAATACATACAAATCATAACTAAATTCATCAAGTAAACACCGCCATCAAGAAGATGGACCATACCACTCAAGAGCATTTCATAACTAAAGATTAACAACATAACAAACTTACCCTTTAATCCAAGATTCCATCACCTATAGCATTTTATTCAATAATTAATCATCAATTAGCCCTTAGGGCAGTATCTAAACAACAATATCAACATAAGAAAGCCAAAGTTCAAAAAACCCAAAGTCATGCTCATTTAACCCATTTCTTATGCCAGCATTTGATAAAAAGATTTAACATGATTTCATTGATGTTTTAGACTTAAAATCATCAACTAACATTAGAAACATCATATTTGAAACATTAGAAATGTTTTCATGCAAGACCCATGTTTAGAGTTGAAGATAGTAGAAACTAGGGTTGAAAACCCTTTTTGAAAATTCATTAGAAGTGACTCCTTGAATGGCAGAGAGTTCAAGGATGGATACCATACCTCGTATAGAAGAAATCCCAATGATTTTGATGAAGAAATTGGCCACCAACAGCCCTTCTAGCTCTTCTTGACTTCTAGCTTCCAAAGAGACTTGAGAGAGAGTTCTAAGGGAGAGGGGTTTTGGGTTTTAGGAAAGTGAAGTCTAAAATTATGTATTATGGTTTAAAACACTTTAATATACGTAATAAACCTAAAATGAACTTTCTAGGCTCATAAAAGACTTGGGGTGAATTTACCAAACACCCCAAGACTTAACAGGAAAAGACAGCTTTTGACAGGCTTCAATCGACGGTTTGCAACCAACGGACCGTCAGTCCATCAACGGTCCGATGGTGGGGTCTCGTGGCTTGATACTTAGCTTCATTTGGAGCCTGTCTAACTCACCTTGCAGGTCCAATCTACGAAGCAAGATGATGGGCTGTTAGTTGGACCACTGGCCGTCGTTTGCCTTCGTTGGTGGACACTGCCAAGGCAGTTTGGGTCCTTCCCTAGGTCCCCTTGTGGTTCCTACATAGGGTCGTATCCAAACGTTAAACCCCTAAACTAAGTCATCTAGGTCTTAGGAACATCCCACACAAATTTCAATAAAAACGAACACGTAAAACTCACTCAAACACCTCAAGACACAAGAACACTTTCTAAGGCATATCTTCCGAACGTCATGGACGTTCTTGGTCGTTTGACTTCCAATCTTAACCAAACTTCACACACTGCCTAAGAACACTAAATTAACTCATTTTTACTTAAAATTTACTCAATAAACGATCACGAAGCTCTAGTTCACCTCAGTTCATTTTAGGGCGTTACATTCTTCCCCACTTGGAAAAACATTCGTCCTCGAATGATATTAAAACTTCAAGGCCACCAAGGTCTCATGTAGCATCAAATAACAAATTACAATCATGATCAAAACACACAAATCAAGCATCAACTAGCAAGGAGCACAGTCTTCACACTTTCACACCTTTGCAACACAAGCAACTTTTGCCAAACTTCACAAATTTCAATATTCAACCTTAAACTTCTCTATGAAGGGACTACCTTCTCCAACATTAAACATGATAATATACAACACTTTTACACACATTAAAGCCACTATTCATGAAAAAACATTTTTTCTCAAAAATGACAAATCTTACCATAAACATCACTGTAACACTGTTAAGCATGCAAAAAAATTCAAAATTTCATTATTTGAGCAATTCATCAATAAAACATGATCTAATGAACTATATAACAATATAAACTCATCTCATAACTTAAAGAGAAATGCAACTCATGCTAATATGCAAGTCTCAAAATCATTTCCCAAACTACTAAGGATTTTGGTCTCAAGCTTGAATAAGACAAAAAGGGAAAATAAGGATACCAAACACCTTCTCTACTCAACTCATTCTCCCCCACTTAGGGTGAATCCATCCTCAAGGCCTCATTATTTAAAGCCCACTATGCTTCACACCAGATAAGAACTCATACTACTCTTAACACATGATCATCAAGACTAAAAATCAACTCTACTAGTCAAGCATAACACTCTCCTCTTGGGATTCAAGATTAGACAAACTTCCTTAAACATCACCTCATTCAATTCTTAGGCACCACTTAACCCAATTTCATGGAACAAAACTCCCTTACTAGGTGTTCATACCACATTTCCTTCTTAGTGTAAACTTACACAAGAACCTCAACCAAATCACATGAACAACTATTAAAATAGTATCCCCACAAGAGCGTTTCCCTCAACTCCTACAAAATCTCCACATTCTCTCAACATTCCTCAAATTTACACCTTAAAGCTTTCTACCACCATTGAACCTAATCACATGGTAATTCATTTCCTCTCAAAGGCACTTCATTCAATCACTATAACTCTTATCATGATTAGAACTACATTACATTAAAATTTCTCATCACAACAGTTTCAATCTCATAAATCACACCTAGCCACAAAATGGCATCACATCACAATTCTCAAAACTCACCTTCACATTTACTATTCTAGCCACAAAACCATCATAACATCAAAACTCACCTTTTCTCTCCCACAAACTTGAAGAATCTCCCTTTCCAAGCAATCACACCTAGAAAACCATTGAACAAAGGAGAAGAAGAGAGATATCTTATGGAGTTAAGTTCTATGGCACGATACAAGAGTAATGAAGAAAGTGAAACTCTATCGTCCTATAGCCTCTTTTCCATGGATGTGTCGCGACTCACACCAATGACCAAGACTCTACTAGACGTGGCTTGTGAGACTTTTAGACCCTAAACTATTTCCCATAACCTTATGCTCTGATACCAAGTTTGTAACGACCCGAGAGTATCCCCTAGAAGTTAGAGAGAACCCATGGTCGGAACAATTGAGTACTTGACCTTTCGGAGGTCTTGTACAAGCCTTAGCCATCATTCATTACATAAGACATGAAAAGTAGTGCGGAATTAAAACTATTCACGAATAAATTATAAAGAAAACATATTTTATAAAAGATAAGAATTTGATATCGTCTACACAAGACAAATTAAAGACACGACATAAATATCTTAGGGACACGACCCTTTACATTAAATGAAAATACATAATAAGTCAAAATGCTAAAATCTAAGAAATAGGACTATGCCCTCGAATAGAGGAAGGCACACTTAGTCTTGAGAGATTATTTCCCAAGATTGTCTTCTAGTCTTCAACTTGCCTCCAACTATACTTATTAAATATAGAAAAGTATGGGGTTAGTACAAGACAATGTACTAAGTATGGCATATGAAAAAACATGCAAAAAGAAGGACATTTTAGTAAAATAAGCTTTCATGCCGAATTGATAAAACTTTCATGATTTAAGAGTTGAAATATTATAAGGATCATCATTTAACACATAAAGTATAACTCACATAATTTTAGAACCAAAAGACACTTTACAGTGAATCAAGCATATTACAGTGAAACAGTGGGAACATTACGCTGAACACAATGAAGGCCTTACAGTGAATGGCACAGTCCAAGTCACGTGAAAGCTTTTCCTTTGAAGTTTCCCTAACCCAAGTTATACTAAAATTCCCTAAGGTAAGCCAAGAAGCGACCGCCCATACACCCCTTCAAGGCACACCAAAGCGATCCTTAAGACCACCAACCATAGGCTTACCTCATATGGAAATCAGATCCACGCTCTTGTCTAAACATGTGAAAAACACTCATAGGAGTTATAGGTCACACTAAGTGCAATGTGAGAGTAGCATCCCATACTACTACCCTCACTTAGTGCTCCTAATGGATTTCCTTGGTTTATGCATTTTACAATAGTAATTCATAACATCACACCATAACACCCATTCATACGGACTTTATGAAAGTACTCCTCTCCCATAGGAGATATAGGTCACAGTAAGTACAATGTGATAATGGCATCCCATATTACTACTCCCACTTAGTGCTCCTAATGGATTCCATTGGATTATGTACTTCACGATAGTCATTCATAACATCATTAAGACACATGATAACTTATTCATACACTTCATACAAAACACACCAAGACTCCCCTTTCGGAAAGTCTACTTAGTGCCATGGATAGATAGCGTCTCATATCACCACCTACCCTAAGTAGTACGTTCTTTTAGAATTTTTAATTCATTCATTCTTTTGTGGGGGTTAGCTTAACCGACATAAACCATGAGAGCTAAACATGGAATCCCGATACTTTCCTTATCGAGGAAGGTTCCCCTCACTTGCCTAGGGTGAGGCCTTACTTTAGCTTTTACATGACTTTCCCAATAGCTACACCTATGCGGGCTCATAGTTAAGGGATAAGGAGATTTCTACTAAGTAACTCATTCTCTACTAACGAGGAGTACTCATCTCATGAGGTACATTGGAATACAACATCTCAACTCATGAAGTGTAGCCACCCCTTCTTCATATCCTCTCGGTGCTAGCCATAACTCCCCACGGATTCTCAACATTATAAACTTATAGGTTAAGAATAACTAGTGAACACCACATCTCAACTCACAAAGGGCATTCATCCTCAAACCTATCTTAGAAAGCTCTTAGGATGTAGTGAGGTTGCAACTAAACACTTCATCTCAACTCACGAAGAGTGTTCACCCCAAAACTCCCCTTTTGACTTAGCTTAGCTTCATTCATATATTCATGTGTGAGTGTGTTTACATTTGTGCACACCTTGCATATAAACATCATTTGATTCACATGAACTTCTATAAATGCTTTAGACCTACATTCATCAAATTACACACTTTACATGATTCACAAAATCATATTATTCGATTAGGCATAATCTAAGCTAAACATGCAATTCAAGCTTCACCAAAATACAAAAAAAGAATTGTAACGACCTATAGTACCCCCTAGCACTTAGAGCACTATTAGATCGCCACACGGTATCGTCGACCTCTCGGAGGTCTAAGACAAGCCCTTAGACATCTTTCATTGCATAATCGTAATAAAAATAATGGAAAATTTAAAACTTTTCATAGCACATCATATGCTAGAACATCACTTTATATATATATATATATATATATATATATAAATAAATAAGAGTCATAATATATATTTATACTCTAACGTCTCTTTTCCATCTTAAGACACAACTCAATAGAATAGAATAGGGACACGGACATTCACAATATAAAATATTAACTATGATATTACATCAACTTAAAGAACATCTTGACATAGGCAACCCTTGAATCATAAGGTGTCCTTTACTTGAACTTGGGAGATCTATCCAAGCTCTTCACTTAGGAGACATCCTGTATCAATCACCACCTACACTTTGTGTAAAAAGATGAAGAAGAATGATATTAGTACAAGAATGCACTAAATATGGCAACTATGAAAAACACATGCGTTTAAAGAGGACATTTCTTTTGAAATCATGCGACATGTCTTTTTAGTAAACTTCATGAACATATGCACTAATAAACTCAATATAGTTCACATACATCATATAGACATGGATAATAGTCATAATAGCACATAAAGCCATTTATCATACTCATAAGCATATTCAATACACATTATACATTACCTCTCTTTTATTTTACTTCTTTTCTTAAGTAATCCTCATGTGTACCTAGTGCAATACATCACCTTGAGGTCACCTTACAATAGTCTTTCATAATATGCTTCATAAACACAACAACATATATTCACAAGTCATAAGCATATCAAAGAAATGAACTTCACATAAGAACCATCACCTAAGACAACTCCTAAGTCACACTAGTGCAATGTGTAGGTAACATCCAATAATGCTACTTCTACCAAGTGTAACTAAGAAGTCTCCCTAGACTAGGCATAACATACCCAACAAGTCATACATATTCAACAAGTCATAACATATTCATTTATAAATAGCATAAAGCCACATACTTCATATCATCATATAAGGACCCTTTCCTTTACTACAACCTTAGTCATCAATCATCATACTTCATATAACATCATAGGAAGACTCATCATATTTCATACACTATAGTCATAGACTTACTTAGTTCATATAATAAGTAAACCACCCTCACAACCCCTTCATAAGCTTACTAGTGCAATGTACACATGGAGTCCCATACCCAATATATAATAAGTAAACCCATTTAGAATCCATAAGTGTAATTCACATGCATAGTCATAATTCATATCTTGACATAACAAGGTCACTTAACATGCATTCATACAAGTCATACAGAACATAAGTATTTACTTCATAAGTGTCTCCAATCCTATCCTTTCTTGAAGTCATCTAGTGCAATGTATAGGTAGGGTCCATAGTCCTCCCATACCAAGTACACTCCTCAAGGAATTTTGATTATAGTTCATATTCTTATCATAGTTAATTATTAACCTTTGGGAGACATAGCCATAATCGACATATACCATGTGAACTACATGGAATCCGGTGTTCTACTCCCACACCGAAAATAGAGGGTTAACACTTGCCTAAGGTGCAACCATTTGTACATAACTTATCTAGGTGGATCCACTAAGATAGAGTTCTACGTGTACAAATAGTTAAGGGACAAGGAAATTGCTTCTAAAAACCTTGACTTACTAACGTGAGGGTTTCCATCTCATGAGACAACATATACCATGGGAATCCACACTACTAGTCGTGAAGAAAAGCCCATGTGGGAGGCTCAACATACTAACGTGAGACCGCCCTTTCAGTCTAAGGAATAACTCCCTTTTTAAACATCATTAAGCCTTTGGATAACATTAGTTCATAAAGAATAGGCCTTAAGGACTTACTCCCTCATATATCATATAGCTCAAAGGTATCTAGGATTGAATTCTACATTCATCATAGAACCTACATTATGTGAGAATTTTCTTTCACATAATCATATCATATTCATACATATATGTGTGTGTACATATATGTGAGATCTACCTTCACATAAACACAAATAGGAACACTTGTTCATAACTTCATAAATCATATACTTTACATGCATAGAAATAGGTAATGATGCATAGGAGAACTATACTTTCGTTAGTCATCATGAATCTATCCTATTCATAGATATGCATGAAGTGTATGTGTGTACATTGGTGAAAATGATCAAATAATGGCTATCACATAGTATTGAGGAAGCCACCCTCTAAATATCACAACACATGTACAACATTCTTCAAGTCTCAAGTCATACAAACATATAGAGTACTAAGGACTATAGACTACACACACTCACATTACATCATAGGAGGCAATTACATATTCAACAATAAAATATAAGACTCCTAGCATAGTTTGATCACACATTCATATAAGGTTCATATGGGTAGGGATCATGCTATAAGGATATGTTTCACCAATACCATATGGACCACACCTAACCCTAGCATTATCCCTACCCATATGAACCCTATATGAATGTGTGATCAAACTATGGTAGGAGTCTTATATTCTATTGTTGAATATTTAATTGGCTCCTATGATGTAATGCAAGTGTGTGTAGTTTATAGTCCTTAGTACTCTATATGTTTGTATGACTTGAGACTTGAAGAATGTTGTACATGTGTTGTGATATTTAGAGGGTGGCTTCCTCAATACTAAGTGATAGCCATTATTTGATCATGTTCACCAATGTACACACATACACTTCATGCATATCTATGAATAGGATAGACTCATGATGACTAAGGAAAGTATAGTTCTCCTATGCATCATTACCTATTTCTATGCATGTAAAGTATATGATTTATGAAGTTATGAACATGTGTTCCTAAATGTGTTTATGTGAAGGTAGATCTCACATATATGTATACACACACATATATGTATGAATATGATATGATTTTGTGAAAGAAAATTCTCACATAATGTAGGTTCTATGATGAATGTAGAATTCTAATCCTAGATACCTTTGAGCTATATGATATATGAGGGAGTAAGTCCTTAAGGCCTATTCTTTATGAACTAATGTTATCTAAAGTCTTAATGATGTTTAAAAAGGGAGTTATTCCTTAGCACCGAAAGGGCGGTCTCACGTTAGTAAGTCCGGCCTCCCACATGGGTTTTTCTTCATGACTAGTAGTGTGGATTCCCATGGTATATGTTGTCTCATGAGATGGAAACACTCACGTTAGTAAGTCAAGGTTTTTAGAAGCAATCTCCTTGTCCATTAACTATGTGTACACATAGGACTCTATCTTAGTGGATCCACCTAGATAAGTTATGTACAAATGGTTGCACCTTAGGCAAGTGTTAACCCTCTCTTTTCGGTGTGGGAGTAGAACACCGGATTCCATGTAGCTCACATGGTATATGTCGGTTATGGCTATGTATCCCGAAGGTTAATAATTAACTAAGATAAGAATATGAACTATAATCTAAATTCCTTGAGGAGTGTACTTGGTATGGGAGGACTATGGACCCTACCTATATATTGCACTAGATGACTTCAAGAAAGGATAGGATTGGAGACACTTATGAAGTAAATACTTATGTTCTGTATGACTTGTATGAATGCATGTTAAGTGACCTTGTTATGTCAAGATATGAATTATGACTATGCATGTGAATTACACTTGTGGATTCTAAATGGGTTTACTTAGTATATATTGGGGTATGGGACTCCATGTGTACATTGCACATGTAAGCTTATGAAGGGGTTGTGAAGGAGGTTTACTCATTATATGAACTAAGTAAGTCTATGACTATATAGTATGAAATATGATGAGTCTTCCTATGATGTTATATGAAGTATGATGATTGATGACTAAGGTTGTAGTAAAGGAAAGAGTCCTTATATGATGATATGAAGTATGTGGCTTTATGTCTATTTATAAATGAATATGTTATGACTTGTTGAATATATATGACTAGTTGAGTATGTTATGCATATTCTAGGGTGACTTCTTAGGTACACTTGGTGGAAGTAGCATTATGGGATGTTACCTACACATTGCACTAGTGTGACTTAGGAGTTTTCTTAGGTGATGTTTCTTATGTGAAGTTGATTTCTTTGATATGCTTATGACTTGTGAATATATTTTGTTTTGTTTATGAATCATATTATGAAAGACTATTGTAAGGTGACCTCAAGGTGATGTATTGCACTAGGTACACATGAGGGTTACTTAAGAAAAGAAGTAAAATAAAAGAGAGGTAATGTATAATGTGTATTGAATATGCTTATAAGTATGATAAATGGATTTATGTGCTGTTATGAGTATTACACATGTCTATATGATGTATGTGAACTATATTGAGCTTATATGTGCCTATGTTCATGAAGTTTACTAAAAAGACATGTTGCATGATTTCAAAAGAAATGTCCTCTTTAAATGCATGTTTTTTCATGGTTGCCATACTTAGTGCATTCTTGTACTAATATCATTCTTCTTCATCTTTTTACACAAAGTGTAGGTGGTGATTTATAGAGGATGTCTCCTAAGTGTAGAACTTAACTCTGTATGATCTCTCCCTTATGTTTCCTTGTCCGGTGGTCTTTTAGATGTGATTTTTTGGAAGGGATGATTTCTCAATTCTTGAGGGAGAAAAGGTGAGTTTTTGATACCTACCTTGGTTTTATGGTTGATAAGTATATATGAAGGTGAACTTAGTATATGTTGATCTGATGTCATTTATGGCTATAGATGGTTTATGTGGAAGGAGATGCTATCTTGAGAAGATTTATGATAAGGTATGGTTGTAGCTTGTTAGTAGTTGTTATGGTTGAAGGGTGTTTCCTATGGATTGATAGAATGCCTTATGATTAGGTATGATGGTAGCATAATGTTATGGTGTAGGCTTGAAATGTCTTGGAGAATGTGGTGAATAGTGAGAAAGATGAATGTTGCCTTAGTATATGTTAAATGCTTCATAGTTGTCCTTTGTGGATTAGAAACTTTTGTTTAGGCTTCCTCCTAAGAAGGGGAGATAGTGTGTTGAGCCTTGTAAGGAGATTGTGATGTATGCTAGTTAATGGTAGAAACCTTTTGACTAGTAAATGATTACTTCTATGAACCTATTCTTAAAGTGGTAAAAAGGGGAAAATGTAGTTTTATTCCATAAGTTGGAAGTATGATTACCCTAAGGTGACTTAGGTTAGCTCTTCAAGAGAAGGAGAGAATTAAGGCTGACCTACTTTGAAGTGGTTAGTTGTCTTTTAAGCTTGAATTTAAATATGGTCAATTGAGGAAATGCTTAGATTGTACCTAGGCATGGTTTGTTGGAAAGTTCCACCATAAATGAGGACCCTTGTAGGTTGGTCTTGACTTGTCTTGGCCTTGATATTTGAGGATATGATGTGATTAGGCTTACCCCAAGTGGGGGATAATGTGCAAAGATTGTAAGCTTTTTATGTTCCCTTGATGTTTCTATGTTGAGCTCCCTTGAACTTCTCTAGGTTGAAAATCACTTTGTAGTGATGGTAAGAAGGGTGTTCATACGCTTAGATCCCAAGAGAGGGGATGATGTGCTATCCCAAGAGAGGGGATGATGTGCTTAGTTAATCAGGTTGGTAAGCTATGATTCCCCTAGAGTGGAGATGAGTTGCTCTTAAGTGTCTTTACCCTAAGTGGGGGAGAATTATTTGAGTAGTAAGGTTGTAGATATCCCTATCTTTTCCTTCTATTCTTACTTAAGCTTGAAACCAAAGAGTTCCTAAGTATCTTGTTCATGATAGGAGTCTTGCATAAAAAGATAAGTTGCATGTTCTCCATATTTTATGCGTGTCTTAAATGACAATATATTATGCATGTTATGAAAGGTCATTATTGCATGAAAAAGGAATTTTCGATAAATTGCATGTTGCTCATTTTGTTGTGCATCCTTATATGAGAAATGTGCAATTTGAACTCATGAGATGGCTTAGTGATTATGCTTTATGTCACTCATATTGTGTGGTGTTTTGGCCTTATAATGAGATGTTGAGTCTCCTTTAAATAAGATAAGATGAGTATCTTTGAAAATGTGTGACTTTTTGAGAATTGGGAAGTGTTATTATAGGCTCACTCTTGAGAAGTGATGGTTGGTCTAGCCTATGTTTATGGGTGTCCCTATAAATTGTGATAAATTTCCCTAAATGATGTGTACTTATGAAATCTAGTCATGTGCTAGAAATACAAAGCTGTAAATTTACTTCCTAATGTTGTGATGTGCATGGTGTGACCCACCATGTTAATTTTAAAAGTAAGGGAGTACAAGCATAATTTTGTTTGGAGTAATGAAAATCCTCCTTAGTATGAATTAACCTCTATGCATTGCTTTTATGTGAACTCTATGATGCCATGTGTGTATGTTGTAACTAGGAGAAGGTAATCCCTCCTTGAACAAAACTAAGCATGGTAAATTTGTAAACATGGGGTTTCCATCTAATGAGACAACACATATCCTGGAGAACCCGGATTTGCTAAACGTGAGGAAACCCATGTGGGGAGATGGACTTACTAAACGTGAGACCCCCATCTCATTTACATACCCTTTCGTTGCTAAGAATCTATTCCCTTTAGTAATGACCTTTAGTCATAACATAAGTTCAAATTAGCCTTTTCTAGATCGTTCTGTAAATATCTTATGATAATAGCTCATAAGTGTTCATAAGCGAGAATAGTCCTTTCACTTTTAGAAACACTAGAAAGTGAGTAAACCTTTCACTTTAACATTTCATTACAATCATGAGAACTACCTTTGAATCATATATCAATCGTACCATATCATACATACATACTTCATAGCTAAATAAAGTGCATAGGGTTAAGGAGGGGGGACCTTTTCATCAACACCATGATAACACAATAGCTCTAGCAATCACTACTATCTAAGTAATTCATCTTTCATACTTTAGTTCAAGGAAGAACCAACATTCCTACCTTCTTGCCCTTCATGGGACTTCATGCTTCAATAACCCAACAATGCATAACCTACACATAATTTAAGGTAATTCATGAAGCAATTACATAATTAACATTAATATAAACAATCAATATATTCATCATCTTCAACCAATTCACCATAACAAATCCAAGATTTATGAAATTGAGGAAGAACATGAGTCCAAGGGAATTTCAAGTGCACAACAACAATTATCCACTATTATCCACCTAAACAACCTTAAGTAATCATAATTCATCATAATTGATTCATAATTTTTTTTTTCAAATAAGACTCGTGTATAGAGAAAAAACCTAGATTTTGGGGAAATTTTGAAAACATCTTTGGAAAGACCTCTTGGGGAAAAGAATCCAAAGAGTGAAAGAAAACATACCTTATTGTATACCTAGCCACGAAATTGAGTTTAAATCTTTCAGAATTGATCATCTTCTTGCAGCTTCAAGGTCCTTCAATGGAGGTTTTGTGTAGAGAGAGAATTTAGAGAGAGGTGAGAGCAATTGGGTTTTTAACTTGGGCATTAAGTTTGGTGTGGGAATAGGTTTAAAATGACCTAAGCAGAATATATACTAAGCCCCTAAATACCCAAAACACCCCTCACTTGGATGGACCTTTTCATTAAGTCAAACTTGACTGTTATTTTTGAAATTATCATCGCAAAACAAGTCTGTGTCGCGAAGATTTTCCCTTAAATTTTCCAAAATTAAAATCTGGGATAAAAGGATCCGCGATGGTCTCTGCAATGCAGAGACACTTTTTGGTCACAGGTGGGGCAAGTCCGTGACGCAGTGCTACTCCCTAACATGCTGCCCAAAATTTTCTTTTTTGTTTGTCGGTTCTAAACCCTCTAGACTTTCTCGATTCTTTCCTCAGTCATTTAAGATCGTAATTGGTTTTTAAGTAAAAATTCATTAGGTTAGGATTTATCTTAAGTCATAGAATATATGGGTGTTACTATTTCACCCCTACCCCCCCAAGAACATTTGTCCCCGAATGACACTTGAACTTTTTTTCTAGGGAAGACAATGACTCGAAACTAGCCGCACATCAACAAGTCATATAAAAAACATCATGGAATCATATTACATAGGAACTTAATCCACAACATAATCATGCGCAAAACTCATTACTTCACATAAGTATAGGAGGAACTACCATCACCATATTCAATGAGCATAAACTTATATATTAGGCAATCAACATGGCACTTCCTTATCAAGACAACATCAAGCATGTTCAATAGAACTATCGTAAACACAATATAACACAATACATATGAATGCAAGTCAATCATGAGAAATTATTTCATGAAAACATAAAATACAATTTAAGCATGACAAGGAAATCATGACATTATCATCAACACATATGACTCTCAATTTAAATTACATTAATAGAAACTACTAACCTCAAACTTGGCTAGGAGTAAGAGGGAAGAGATGAGGATAGCGGGACTTCATGTCGGCCTCGGTCTCCCATGTTGTACCCTAAACTAGATGGTTACTCCATAGGACTTTTATGGAGGCAACCTCTTTATTCCTCAATTTTTTAACATGACGATCTAAGATCTCAACCAGAACCTCTTCATAAGAAAGGTTCTTATTCACCCCTAAACCTTCTAAAGGGAGAATGGACACAGATTAACGTATACATTTCTTGAGCATAGAAACATGTAACACCGGGTGCACCGTGGAAAATTCATTTGGCAATTTAAACTCATAATCAACTTTCCCGACTCGCTTCAAAATTTCATAAGGTCCCACATACCAGGGACTATGTTCCCCTTTTTACAAAATCTCATTACCCCTTTCACGGGTGAGATCTTCAAGTAGACTCAATCTCCTACTTCAAACTCAAGGTCCCTTTTTCTATTGCCGGGATACAACTTTTGCCTACTATAAGCCGTTTTCAACCTATCACTTGTAAGTGAAACTTTTTCTGTATCCTCATAGACTACCTCCGTACCAAAATGAGAAAATTCACGCACTTCAAACCATCCAACCGTAGACTGACACAACCTACCATAAGGTGCTTCAAATGTTGCCATAGCAATACTAGAATGGTAGCTATTGTTGTAGGAAATTCAATCAAAGGTAGGTGGTCATCCCAATTACCTTTGAAGTCAATGAAACACGCTCTCAATACGTCTTCTAGGGTTTGGATGGTGTGTTCCACTTGACAATCCGTTTGAGGGTGAAATACGGTATTAAGTTTCACTTGAGTACCAAGTCCACTTTGGAATGACCTCCAAAAGTGGGAAGTAAATTGGTTACCTCTATCCAAAATAATCAACAAAGGGGTCCCATCTAACTTTATGATCTCCTTATGTACAACCTAGCATAAACTTCCGCCAAATACGAAACCTAGATGGGAAGATTATGGGTTGTTTTAGCCAATTTATCCAAAATGACCCAAATGGAGTCATGATGCCTATGGGTACGAGGAAAACCTACCACAAGTGGGATATCAATATATTGAGTTAGACCTCCTAGTCCTTGATGGCTGGCTTTGACTTGTTGGGAAGTTGGGCATCTAGACACAAAGTTCATTATGTCCCTTTTCATTCTGTTCCACCAATAAATCTCAGGTAAGTCACGACTCATTTTCTAGGCCCTGGATGGATGGAATATCGGGACCCATGGCCTGCTCTAAGATTTTTTCCTTAGGCTATCCACATCTGGTACACATAACCTCCCTTGGTGCCTAAGAACCCCATCTTCTCCATCAGATATAGTTTTTATAAATTTGTTTAGAACTGACTCTTTTAATTCCACAACATGCGGTCAAGATGTTGCTCAGACCACATCAATAACAACGGTTTACTCAGAATTATGACGGATCATGACATCCCCTTTTTGGGAATCTTCTAGTCGGACACCCAATCAGGCTAGCCTATGCACATCATGGGCTAACTCCCTCTTCTCTTCCTCGAAATGCAACACACTACCCATAGATACAAGACTCAAGGCATCTGCAACCACATTGGCTTTATCAGGGTGGTAAAGGACACTTATGTCATAGTCTTTCAACAGTTACAACCACCTTTTTTGCCGGAGGTTCAATTCTTTTTGGTTAAAAACATATTGAAAAATATTGTGGTCGGTAAACATATCAACATGTACCCCATATTTATAGTGTCTCCAAATCTTTCGTATAAACTACACCCGCTACTTCAAGGTCATGCATTGGATAGTTCTTCTCATGCACCTTGAGTTGTCTTGAGTCATGATCTATTACCTTACCATGTTGCATAAGGACACAACCCAAACCCACACGAGAAGTGTCATAATAGACCACAAACCCTTCGGTACCCTCCGGTAAGGTCAACACCGGAGCTGTGGTGAGTTTATTTTTTTCAATAATTGAAATTTTTTCACATGATTATTACCATTCGAACTTAGACTTCTTTTGGGTCAAGGCCGTAAATGGTGATGCGATAGATGAAAATCTCTCAACAAACCTCCTATATTACCCGGCCTAACCCAAAAAGTTTTAGATGTCGGTAGGACTAAAAGGTCTAGGCAAACTTTTGACCGCATCCATCTTTCTCAGATCGACCTCTACACCTTCACCGGAGACAAAGTGACCAAGAAAAGCAACCGATCTCAACAAAAATTCACATTTACCAAATTTAGCGAAAAGTCGATTATCCTTGAGGACTTGCAAAACTATCCTCAAATGGTTTGTATGATCATTCTCACTCTTAAAGTATATCAAGATGTCGTCAATAAAGACAATCACAAACAAATCAAGATAACTTCTAAAATATCGATTCAGAAGGTCCATGATAGTCATCGCGGAATTTGTGAGACCAAAGGATATTAGTAAGAAATCAAAATGACCATATCGTGTTCGGAAGGCCATTTTTGGAACATCTACACCATCACCCTAATTTGGTGATAACCCGACCTCAAGTGAATTTTTGAAAAGTAGCTCGCACCTTGTAGTTGGTAAAATAAATCACCAATCCTAGGGAGTGGATACTTATTATTTATAGTGACCTTGTTCAATTGGCGGTAATCAATATACATTGTTAAAGACCCCTCCTTCATTTTCACAAACAATACCAGAGCACCGCATAGAGATATGCTTGGTCGAATAAAACCCTTATCTAGAAGATCCTTGAGAAAAGCCTTTAGTTCCTTCAACTCGGTCAAGGAATTTCGGTAAGGAGGGATTGAGAGGGGTTTTGTATCCGGCAATAAATCAATGCCGAAATCTTTTACCGTTGGGGAGGAATTCTAGGCAAGTCATTAAGAAATACTTTCTGAAATCCTTTACTACGGGGACAAACTCTAAAACAGGAGTCTCAGACTCAAAATCCTTGACCCTCACAATATGATAGAGACATCCCTTAGAAATCAACTTCCGAGCTTTTAGACATGAAATAATTCGACCTCTAGGGATTGAGTTCCCCCTTCTAAAACGGGTTCATTAGGAAATTAAAACTTCACAATTTGGGTCCTACAATCTATGGACGAAAAACAAGAATGAAGACAATCATCACCAATATGACATCAAAGTCTAACATATAAAGTTCTACCAAATCAACCAATGTGACTCAATTGGTCAAGGATATGGGAAAACCCCAATAAACTCTTTTAGGAACTACGGAATCACCCACCGTGGTAGAAACCGAAAAGGGTTCATCTAAGACATCGAGAAATATACGAAATTTCATAGCCACTTATGGAGTTATAAAATACAAAGTGGCACTAGGATCCAACAATGCATAAACATTAATTGAGAATACTTAACAACATATCGGTAACAACATTTGGAGATCTCTCTTTATCACCTCGGGATTGGAGAGCATAGAAGTGATTCTTCTTAGGAGCATCAGAATTTGGACCATTTCCTTGTGTTTGAGCATTTTTCCTTCCTTGAGCCTTTAGTATAGGGAAGTCCCTCTTCATGTGACCACTCTTACCATAACTATAGAAATTACCCATGTTAGTTAGTCACTTGCCTTCATGTTTTCTACGAAACTCTGCACAAAAAGGCGTCTCAACATAAGAACCACCGCCTCTTTGTTCTTGAGGGTAGGGATTAGATACTTTACCTTTTTTGAACCTTAGGGTGTTAGGAGGACCTTGGTTGGCAAAACTATTTTCAACCTTATCTTATCTTGAACCTCAAACCTGGATTCGGAAGAATTTCCATCTTCGGCCTTTATCCTTTTAAACTCCTTACTAACTTTCTTAAGCTTTTGCTCGTCAATTTCTTTGGCATGAAAGCATGAACCATGAGATGAGCTATTTCCATGATAGGAATCAACATAGCCGACCTACCTTTATTAAGCACAAGATCGGATATCACCATACCAAATTTATTCATCTTAGCCCTAAAATCCGCCACCATAGTAAGAGCATGTTTGGATAGTTGAGTGAACTTGAGGCTATACTCCTTCACACTCATACCCCCTTGATGAATATTGATGAATTCTTGCATTTTCCTCACCCTTAATTCCAAAGGGAAGAGCCTATCAATGAAAGTCGTCTTGAATGATGCCCAACTAACTGAATCTTCTCCGACATGCCTCTTCTCCTTCCATTGTTCATACCACACTTGAGCAACATCTTTTAGTAGATAGGCGGCTAGCTCCATGTTTTCTTTAGAATACACACCCATAGCATCTAGAACCTTGAACACTTCATCAATGAACCGTTGAGGGTCCTCCTCTATATTGGAGCCAAAGAAAGTATGGGGATTCATCCTTGTGAAATCCCTAATCCTAGAAACGGTAGTGCTAGAATTGGGGTTCACTTGCACCCTAGTGTCCCTAGCATCATGAGTGGCTAACACTTGAGTCACGATATGAATACCCGCCCTTATCTCAACATTAGACATAGCCCCTTCTTCAATAGGAACTTGAGGGGGAACCACCTCATTCACATTCTCTTCATCAACCCTCCTGGCATTTGTCCTTATTGTATTTATTGCATATAAGCACAAGAAAAGGATTAGAAGAAAGGACTACATAGAGTTAAGACTGTTAGACACAACTAATGAATATCAAAAGAGTGAAAGTTCCTAAGAATCTCATAGCCTCTCATTCATAAGTGTGGCGCTCTTCACACCCATGAACAAACTCTGCTTGACGTGGTATTTTGTGACATCAATCCTACATTATTATCAACCTTATGCTTTGATACCAAGTGTGTAAGGACACGAGAGCACACTCTAGTCGTTACCAGTGTATACGACCTCAAAGAGGTCTTATACAATTCCTTAGCATTCGTCATAGCATGTATCATAGAATAAAAATGCAGATATTTTTAAAAACTCTTACTTGAGAAGTTCAACTTCACTTGATATATAAAAATAAAAACTAACATCATCACAACGTACAATCTAGACATAGAAGTATAGAAATTCGGGACTTATCCCTTGCTTCAGTAATAATTCTAGAAATATAAAAGTACAAAAATGTCTTCCAACATAACAAAAGCACTAAAAGCAAGAATATAGGGTCTTGTCCTCGGACTTGACGACTCACCAACTTGGAAAAGCGAGTCCAAGTATCTTGAGAAGTGACCTTGAGTCTTTAACCTACATTGTTTGGGGAGAGGGAAGAAAATATAGCTTCATACAACACACGTACTAAGTATGGCTACTATGTATAAAAACCATCAAACATGTATAAAGGGACATTTTCATCAAAACATGAGTAAACCAAATATGCACATAAATTAAGTATCATAAGTCATCCCAACATAATATCATCCCAACATGTAGACCACCCAATCAATACTTGTGTAATGCAAAGCATAGAATCCCCTAACCCTATCCAAAATTAAGTATCACATTGAGCAACCCACTTCATATAGATATTCATAATATCATACTTCATCATAATGTATTCATAATGATCATACATATCTTACCATACATAAGTCATAATCAACATAGTATAAAGAGAACTTACCACACCGATCTCTTAGGATCCGACAAGTGCAATGTGTAAGAGACGTCCTATACCCTCCCTTTAACTATGTAGAACCCCTTAAGAAAGCCTTACTGAGAGTTCATTCATTTACATTTACATTTGGGTAAAAGGTTGTGATAATTGACATAGACCATGAGAGCTACATGGAATTCGGTGTTCTACTCCCACACCAAAAATAGAGGGTTACCAGTTGCCTAAGATGTAACCTTTCATACATAGCCATCTAGGTGGATCCACTAATATAGAGTCTTATGTGGGCACATAGTTAAGGGACAAGGATATTGTTACTAAAAACCCTAACTTTGTAAACATGGGAATTTCCATCTCATGAGACAACACATATCTTAGAGAATCCGGACTTGCTAAACGTGAGGAAACCCATGTGGGGAGCCGGACTTAATAAACGTGAGACCCCCATCTCATTTACATGCACTTTCGTTGCTAAGAATCTATTCCCTTTAGTAATCATATTTATTCATAACATACGTTCACATTAGCCTTTTCTAGACCCTTATGTAAACATCTTACCATAATATCTCATAAGTGTTCATAAGTGATAATAGTCCTTTCACTTTTAGAAACACTAGCAAGTGAGTAATCCTTTAACTTTAACATTTTATTATAATCATGAGAACTACCTTTCAATCATATAACAATCATACCATACCATATCATACATACATACTTCATAGCTACTTCAAGTGCTTAGGGTTAAGGATGAGGGAACCTTGTCATCAACACCACAATAATACATTTGCTCTAGCATCATTACTATCTAAGCAATTCATCTTTCATACTTAAGTTCCAGGAAGAACCAACATTCATACCTTTTTGCCCTTCATGGGACTTCATGCTTCAATCACACAACAATGCATAACTGACACATAATATAAGGTAATTCTCGACGAAATTACATAACTAACATCAATATAAACAATTTATATATTCATCATCTTCAACCAATTCACCATATCAAATCCAAGATTTATGAAATTGGAGAAGAACATAGGTCCAAGGGAATTTCAACTTCACAACAACAATTATACATCATTATCCACCTAAACAACCTTAAGTAATTATAATTCATCATAATTGATTCATAAAAAAAATTTCAAAGAAGAACTATATATAATGAAAACCCTAGATTTTGGGGAAATTTTGAAAATATCTTTGGAAGGACCTCTTGGGGAAATCCCAAGAGTGAAAACAACAATAATTTATTGTATACCTTGCCATGAAATTGAGTTGAAATATTTCAGAATTGATCCTCTTTATGGATCTTCAATGGAGGTTTTGTGTAGAGAGAGAATTTAGAGAAAGGTGAGAGCAATTGGATTCTTAAGTTGGGATTTGTTTTGGTGTGGGAATAGGTCTAAGATGACTTAAATTCAATATATACTAAGCACCTAAAATACCCCAAACACCCCTCACTTTGATGGACCTTTTAATTAAGTTAAACTTGACTTTTATTTTCGAAATTATCGTCGCAGAACAAGTCCGCGTCGCAGAGAAGTTCCCTGAAATTGTACAAAAATTAAAATCTGGGACAAAAAGTTCTACAGTGGTCTCCCTATCTGTCACGACTGGAATCTAGATCCCAGACGAGACCGGCGTCGTTGACCTCTCAGAGGTCGCAGACAAGCCTACTTACGTCATTCTTACTTTACATAGGTTAATTTTAGCGGAAAATTTGAAACTTTTTGTTTCTAAATATTGCTTACTAAGCATTTCTAATACATTCGTAATTTGTTCACCATCAACCATCTAACATTAAGAGATAATCAAATGAAAGGAATAGTTCAATACTTATAAAGCGTATAATTGCCAAAATGGCACCAACACATAATCTGAATAAAAACAGGAAAGAAACGCTAGTGGAACATGCTCCACTAGCTCAATTCTAAAACTAAGATAGAATATAAAACAGTAGCATCCTCGAAAGCATGAGGACCTACCAACTCCGGATGAATGCTGGACGTCCGGATAACTGCAACGATGATCCTGTAGCTCTATCGTCCACCTGTGCCTGCACCTAAAATAGTAGAGTTTGTATAGGGTTAGTACACACTTGTACTAAGTATGGGTATATGCAAGCACACACCAAGGACATGCATGAGAAAGAATAGCTCTTTCCTAACAACATGAATTTTCGAAGTCAAGTCAGTGGACTTGCCAAATTGAGATTAGGAAAGCTTCCAAATTTGGATTAGGAAAGTAAATGAGCTTTCCAAATTTGGATTAGGAAAGTTATGCCATGAGAATAACATATGTCATCATACTTATCACATTTGCACACAACACATAACATTTACACATAGCACATATCATATAGCACATAACACCTTTTGCATGTAGCACATAACTTCTTTAATGTCATTCATTCATATGCCATGAGACCTTGGAATCATGGACTTAACATTAAGACATCCCAGAAATGAGGGCTCAACATATGGGAACTCAACTAGGGAGTCTTCATTAGCAAACACAGAGTCTGCTTCATTCATTCATACATACTTCATTTCATTTCGTTCATAGGCCAGTGTGAAAACCAGCTATACCTAGGGTGTAGTTTACGACTTTCATCGGGTTTGCTGTGCAATGATCAAGAATAACCTAGTGTTATTACCTGAGTCTAGCTCACCTCTTGATTATCCTATCCTAACACCTTTGGTATCGTTCATTTCATTATGTGCATCATTTGAGGCTGGCCTCATTCATTCATTGGGAACTTTAACTTTAACCGACATAGATCATGTGAGCATCATGAAATCCAGTGTCTCCCCCACACCGAAAAGAGGTGGAATCACCGGCCAAGGTGACCCAAAAACATGCTAGCGTACATGGGAATTTAACCCCGCCAGATCCCTATATTGGCAGTATAGGTTCGAAGACTAGGAGATGTATGGAGACCCATACCTGGCAAGCCGGACAGCCTCATCTCATGAGAGTTACGTGAACCTTCGCCCTTCCCGAAAGAAGGCATCACCGCTCATAGCTAGTCTATCGGTGCTCAGTATAAAGTTCCGTTTCATTCAACTCATACGTCATGGAAGCTGACTTCTAGTATGAGGACATCATAGCTCATTAGATGATTTCTCATCTCATCATTAGTATCAAGTGTGTTCTCAATACCTTCAGTAGAGTGTTCATAGAGACTGATCTCTTCATTACCTTACACTCTCATAGGTGAGTAGTGTTGGTAACATTTATTTAGGCTCATTCGAGATTACTCTCATCATTTACATTAACCTTATATCATGTTTTCACCACATTCATTATCATTAACACCCTTGCTTTTCATAGTTACTCACCTCTTATTATGTGAACGTTCATTTCATCATATGCCAATGCACTTGGCCATTTAGTGTATCTTACACTCATACTTAACCCTTCTAGGGTTCATCATTTCATTACATACTTCTTAGATTCACTTACTTTGAACGTATGTTAGACTTATGCGTCTATACATTCAAGCCATGACACTTCATTCATATTTCGTCTAAGATTATGTGATACAAGACTTATGCATCTTGTATATGTGCCAAGATCTTGATTTCGATCTAAGTATGTGGCATTATTCTCGGATATTTTATTCACGTATGACTTATGTATCAATACGGAAGCTTGAGCAAGGAAACCCAAGTCTTGAATCAATTGGATATCATTTATATTTTTAATTGATTTTATTCTAATATTCATAACATTATGACTCTAAGTTAAATCACAATATTAACATTGAAGGATTAATTTTATCCTTCGTAATAATCCAAATTTGGCCGAAGGGTTGTGGGTTCGAACCCCCACAACCCCTTTTTAATTTTTATTAACTTCATCTTGCCCAATTTCGCCTAATCCAAGAGGTTGTGGGATCAAACCCCCACATCCTCTTTTATTTTGTTCTTTAATTCGCCTAAGTAGGGAGGTTGTGGGTTCGAACCCCCATAGCCTCCTTACCTTTAATTAAATTTCGCTATGGGCTGTGAGGTGGTGGGTTCGAACCCCCACAGCCCCATATATATATTTTTAAATTTTTTTCGCTAAGTTGAGGGCATTGACAGTGAGGTCGTGGGATCGAACCCCCACAGCCTCAGTTGTTTTAAGACTCATTTTCGCCCCCCTCTATTTCCATCCTTGAGGTCGTGCGTTCGATTCCCACGCCTCCCATCTTTTTATTTTCTTTATTATCCCTCTTCCTTTCTTCCCACGAGTCGTGTGTTCGATTCCCCCCATCCCCATTTTCCTTATTAATTTATTTCGTGGGCAGCAGCTAAGGGGTTCGAATCCCCTTAGCTCCATTACATTTTTTTAAAAAAAAACATTCAGCCTCTTGGTCATGTGAGGTCTTGGGTTCGATTCCCCTTGACCTCACCTACTTTAATCCCTTTTAAAACTCTTCCAAAATTTCCAGAATATGCCCGATACCAACATCAACAAGCTGGAAATTTTGATTACCTTTTTGCAGCCTATTTTCTCCACCCTTTAACGTTAAATGTTCATGCATTTGGAGTAGTGTTTAGTGAGTCCTTTAGGTGCATTTTCATGGATATATTTGGCCAAGAGTTTATCGTTAAATTCAGCCACATTACACTTAAATGAACATCATCATTTACATAAGTTTATACACTTAAAATGACAACCAAAACCATATCAAACTTGAAGCCATAAATCAAAACTCATTTACAGTAAGTTTACAGGAAACTTTTGCACATACACACACATATTTTCGGCAAACAAAGCTTGTCATTCATATGATTCCAAATACATGTTCATGAACATATTCATCACGAAAATACGTTGCAATACCTAATCTCTACCAGCAAACATACCAACCTATGATTTGATGGAAGCTAATGACAGGGACATGCAACGGGGAACAACTTAGTTTCGAATTACAATCGTCTGAGTCCTAAGGGTCTCTTGGGAAAGGGACCAAGAGTAAGAAGACCCCTACCTTTAATTTTTCTTGTTCAACCTCGAAATTGCTGCCCAAATCCTCTCCAAAATCAGTCCAAGTTCAACACTTCAACACCAATCGACGGAAGACTCCTCCCCTTTGCTTAAAGTGACGGATTTATGTTGTTTTCTTAGATTTTTGGTATGAGTTCTTCAAGTGTGAAGAACTTCAATATATTTTCTGTTTTTGAACTTGTCTAGGCTGAGAGAAACGTGAGAGTGAATGGTGAAAACGTGAGAGAGAGAGATCGTGAGAGAGAGTGGCTTTAAGTTAGGAGTTTTGGTTTGGGAATTAGTCAAACTAGGACTCCTTGCTAAACTATTAAATAAAATCTGATTTTTCTTTTTCTTAAATCAGATAATATTTATTATTTAATTTAATTAATTTATCCAATCAAATAAAAGCAAGATAAATCATTGCTTCTAGTGGGGCTCGAACCCGAGTGACTCCCCATTTGCGAAAATGGGTCACTTGGGTCGCCCCAACCCAAACTTCTTTATTTAATTAAATTAATTAATTAAATAATTAATTCCTCAGGGTAATTACAATATTACCCTTGTCCTGGAAAAGACCATTTTACTTTGGACCCTCAAAACTTGAAATTTCTTCTTTTAAGTCCGGTAAGGACTCCTTCGATTAAATCTTCGTTTTCGTGAGCCTCACATGGTTGGTTCCAACCTTGCCAAGCTCAATTAACTCCCCAAGTTAGTTGGCTTGGTCGTAGAAAGGGTTCTGAGGTCTGGTTCTGCGCGTATCAATCCGTGTGGACCTTGGTCTAATCGCAAGCATTCTTGAAAAACCTAAGTCTTGATCCTATTTATTTTTAGGGTTGTTACATTATCCCCCCCTTAGGAACATTCGTCCCCGAATGACACTACTAGTTCACGTTGTAATGCCAGTCAGATCATAATAAAAGCACTATACACAGTCAATCAATAGCAAAAAAATACGGGGAGGTAAGGAAACATAGGTTTAAGAGTATAAAGTCTAACCTCAAGAGCTGAACAGGTGAGGGTAGCGGGCCCTCATGTCGGCCTCAGCTTCCCACGTAGCACCCTCAACAAGATGATTTCTCCACAATACCTTCACTGTGGCAATCTCCTTGTTCCTCAGCCGCTTGACCTGTCTGTGTAAGATCTCAACCGGTACCTCCTCATAAGACAAGTCTTCACCAACCCCCAAACCTTCCACAGGTAAGATTGATGCTGGATCACCTAGGCACTTCTTCAACATAGATACATGAAAGACTGGATGAATAGAAGCTAATTCTGCAGGCAATGCCAACTCATAGGCCACCTCACCCACACGCTGTAGGATCTCATATGACCCAACATACCTCGGACTCAGCTTCCCTTTCCTACCAAATCTCATCACCCCTTTCATAGGCGATATTTTCAAGTAAACCTGGTCACCAACATCAAACTCTAAGGGCCGCTTTCTGTTATCAGCATATGACTTCTTCCAACTGTACGCAGTAGTCAACCTGTCCCTAATCATTCTGACCTTCTCTAAGGCCTCATGAATGATCTCCGGCCCCAAAATGGATGACTCTCCAACCTCGAACCACCCAACTGGAGATCTACACCTCCTGCCATATAGTGCCTCAAACGGTGCCATCCCAATGCTGGAGTGCTAGCTATTATTATACGAGAACTCTATCAAAGGCAGATGGTCATCCCAGTTACCTCTGAAGTTAATCACACACGCTCTCAACATATCCTCCAATGTCTGTATGGTGCGCTCCGCCTGCCCATCTGTCTGAGGGTGAAAGGCAGTGCTAAGCTTCACCTGCGTGCCCAAGCTCTTCTGGAAAGATCTCCAGAAATGAGAAGTAAACTGAGCTCCTCTGTCTGAAATAATAAACAAGGGAATCCCATTCCATCTAACAATCTCATCAATGTAGAGTCTCGCATAATCCTCGGCTCTATAAGTAGACTTCACAGGGATAAAGTGGGCAGACTTAGTCAATTTGTCCACAATAACCCATATAGAGTCATGCTGCCTCCTAGTCCTCGGAAGCCCAACCACGAAGTCCATATTAATGGCCTCCCATTTCCAAGTCGGAACCTCAATAATGTGCGTCAGACCACCAGGCTTAAGATGCTCTGCCTTAACCTGCTGACAATTAGGACACTTGGCCACATATTCTGCAATGTCCTTCTTCATGCCATCCCACAAATAAATCTGCTTGAGATCATGATATATCTGGTGGAACCTGGACGTATAGAATATCTAGAACCATGGGCCTCTGCAACAATCCTGGTCCGCAAATCATCCACATCTGGCACACACAGGCTGTCCTGATACCTAAGTATGCCATCACCTCCCAAAGCAAAAGACTCATTCATCTTCATCAGCACTGAGTCCTTCAGCTCCATCAACACGGGATCTAGATGCTGACCCTGCTTGACTTCAACTACCAAGGATGATTCAGAACTAGGATGAACTGAAACATCCCCACTAGTGGAGTCAACCAAACGCACACCCAGTCTGGCCAGTCTGTGTACATCTTTTACCAGCTCCTTCTTCCTATCCTCAACGTGAGCTGTACTTCCCATGCTCATCCTGCTCAAAGCATCAGCTACAACATTAGCCTTACCTGGATGATAGTGCACATTCATGTCATAATCCTTCAACAGCTCCAACCATCTCCGCTTACGTAGATTCAACTCCCTCTGTGTGAACACGTACTGGAGACTCTTATGGTCTGTGAACACATCTACATGCACTCCATACAGATAATGCCTCCATAACTTTAGTGCAAACACCACAGCTGCCAACTCCAGGTCATGAGTGGGATAATTCTTCTCATGAACCTTGAGCTGTCTGGATGCATAGGCTACCACCTTACCAACCTGCATAAGAACACAACCCAAACCAACCCTAGATGCATCACAATAAACAGTGTAATTCTCACCACACTTAGGCAAAGTAAGCACCGGGGCTGAAGTGAGTCTGTCCTTGAGCTCCTGGAAACTCTTCTCACAAGTCTCCGTCCATTCGAACTTGGCTTTCTTCTTAGTCAAAGCTGTCAATGGGGCAGCAATGGAAGAAAAACCCTCCACAAACCTGCGGTAGTAACCAGCCAATCCCAAAAAGCTACGGATGTCAGTAGGAGTAAGAGGCTTTGGCCAGTTCTTCACAGCCTCAGTCTTCCTGGGATCCACCTCCACGCCCTGATCGAACACAACATGACCCAGGAAGGTCACTGATCTCAGCCAGAATTCACATTTGCTGAATTTTGCATACAACTGATGCTGTCTAAGTACCTGCAAGGTTAGTCTCAAATGATGTTCATGCTCTTCCTTGGTCTTAGAGTAGATGAGAATGTCATCAATGAATACTCTGACGAAAGAGTCAAGGTATTCACGGAAGACCCTGTTCATGAGATCCATAAATGCAGCAGGTACATTCGTGAGACGAAATGACATGACTAAAAACTCATAGTGACCATAGCGGGTACGAAAGGCTGTCTTTGGAATATCTCCATCCCTAACTCTAAGCTGATGATACCCTGAACGAAGATCAATCTTAGAGAAGAAACTAGACCCTTGGAGTTGATCAAACAGATCATCTATTCTGGGGAGTGGGTACTTATTCTTTATAGTGACTTTGTTGAGCTGCCGATAATCGATACACATTCTAAGGGTTCCATCTTTCTTCTTTACAAACAACACTGGAGCGCCCCTAGGGGATATGCTCGGATGAATGAAACCCTTGTCAGTGAGATCTTTTAACTACAGCTTCAACTCTTTGAGCTCAGCTGGGGCCATTCTGTAAGGAGGAATTGAAATTGGTTTAGTATCGGGTTCTAAATCGATACAAAAGTCAATCTCTCGAAGGGGAGGGACTCAAGGTAAATCATCAGGAAACACATCTAAGAACTCATTCACTACAGGCACTGAGTCTATGGAAGGAATGTCATGATCTAAATCAGTAACACTCACAAGATGACACAATAACCCCTTGGACATCATTTTATTAGCCTTAAGATTTGAAATCAAGGGGTTAGGACGACTCGAATTGTACCCCTCCCAGACTAACTCTTCTTCGTTAGGAAAGCAAAATCTCACCACTCTACTACGACAGTCCAAGCAAGCATAATAACTGTGAAGCCAGTCCATACCAAGAATAACATCAAAATCATGCATGGGTAACTCAACCAGGTTTGCACACATAGTTTTACCACTCACAACTATTGGGCAATCCTTGTATACTCTATCAGTTCTTACATTCTCTCCTAAAGGTGTACTAACCACTATAGGATCATGTAGAACTTCAGGCAATATCTCAAAAGTAAGAGCAAGCAGAGGAGTTACAAAGGAAAGTGTAGACCCTGGATCAAGTAAAGCATAAACAGAAGTTGAGAACACTTGCAGCATACCTGTGACCACATCAGCGGACTTCTCCTGCTCCTCTCTGCCTTTCAGGGCATAGAACCTGTTCCTCTTAGGAGGCTCGGCTGCTGCTGCACCCTGTGGATTTGGCCTAGGCTGAGTATTTCCTCCAGCCTGACCTCTGTTTTGTGGACAGTCTCTGACCATGTGTCCACTCTTACCACAACCGAAGCAGGCATTAGTGCCCTGTCTGCACTCTCCACTGTGAGCTCGGCCACACTTAGCACAATTCTTCCTAGGACGCTGCATCTCACCTCCATTGCCCTTCTTGGGCTCAGGTCTGCCTCCTCTAGGTGTAGCACTTCTCTGAGGATTAGAATTCCCAGAACTCTGTTGCCCCTTTTTGAACCTTGGCTGCTCACGGATACCAAAGTTGTTCCTGTGACCTCCATGACTGGGTCCTTCCTGATCTTGAGGCCTAGGCCTCCTAGCATCACGAACACCTCTCTTTCTGCGGCTGTCCTCTACCTGCTGGACATGCACCATCAACCTGGAAAGATCCATATTATCATGGAGCATTGCAGATCGACACTCCTCCTCCAGGTCTCCATTGATTCCTGTGAGAAACCTGCTCATCTCATCCCTGCTGTTAGAAACCGGGGAAGTAGCATACCTGGATGATTTCAACAAAGTTCAGTATTATCCTCATTCTTGCTATTAAATACTAGGGAAAATAACATACATTGACATCTTAACAAACTTCAGGGAATACTCCCTGACTGTCATAGAGCCTTGTTTAAGGTTGATGAATTCCTCAACCTTGGCCTCCCTCATCTCTCTGGGAAAGAATCTCTCCAGAAATGATGTCTTGAACAGCTCCCATGTGAGTGGCACTCCACCTAAGACACGACTATCTTGCCACATCTTGCACCAAGTCTGTGCAACATCCTTGAGCTGATAGGAAGCCAGCTCAGCCTTCTCAATATCAGTGGCCCCCATAGCCACCAGGATCTTATGAATCTCATCCACAAACTCCTGGGGATCCTCTGATGCCCTAGACCTGTGAAAATAGGAGGATTCATCCTCGTGAAATCCCTCAGCCTGTCAGCCATGCTACAAACCGGTGGGTTCTCCCTCTGAACATCCTGCCGGTTGACCTGGGCAATCATAGCCTGGGCCTGTATAGTAATGGCCTGTGCCATCTGGGCCAGAGATGCCCTCACCTCAGCATCTGTCATCCCAGCTGGATTAACTGGCACAGCCACTCCTTCAGCTGGAGCTTGGGGTGGAACTCGGTTACCCCCAGCAGCTGCTCTTCCTCTCCTCTGACCAATAGCCCTCCTAGGGTTCATTCTCTGAAAATACCAAAAAATTGATGTTAGATACGCTCATAACACCAAGAATTCAGACATTCAGAAAAGCACGATAAGATTAGAAGAAGGGAAATTTTCCTACGCATCATGCAGTCTCTAATTCAGGAAAGTGGTGTACTTCACTACCATGACTTAGAAACTACTCAATGTGGTGGATGTGAACTCATTATTCTCGGAATTTAACCTAGTGCTCTGATACCAACTTTGTCACAACTGAAATCTGGACCCCAAACGAGATCGGCGTCGTTGACCTCTCAAAGGTCGCAGACAAGCCTACTTACGTCATTCTTACTTTACATAGGTTAATTTTAGCGGAAAATTTGAAACTTTTTGTCTCTAAATATTGCTTACTTAACATATTTAATACATTCGTAATTTGTTCACCATCAACCATCTAACATTAAGAGATAATCAAATGAAAGGAATAGTTCAATACTTATAAAGCGTATAATTGTCAAAATGGCACCAACACATAGTCTGAATAAAAACAGGAAAGAAACACTAGTGGAACATGCTCCACTAGCTCAATTCTAAAACTAAGCTAGAACATAAAAAGTAGCATCCTCGAAAGAATGAGGACCTACCAACTCCGGATGAATGCTGGACGTCCGGATAACTGCAACGATGATCCTGTAGCTCTATAGTCCACCTGTGCCTGCACCTAAAATAGTAGAGTTTGTATAGGGTTAGTACACACTTGTACTAAGTATGGGTATATGCAAGCACACACCAAGGACATGCATGAGAAAGAATAGCTCTTTCCTAACAACATGAATTTTGGAAGTCAAGTCAATGGACTTGCCAAATTGAGATTAGGAAAGTTTCCAAATTTGGATTAGGAAAGTAAATGAGCTTTCCAAATTTGGATTAGGAAAATTATGCCATGAGAATAACATATGTCATCATACTTATCACATTTGCACACAACACATAACATTTACACATAGCACATATCATATAGCACATAGAACCTTTTGCATGTAGCACATAACTTCTTTAATGTCATTCATTCATATGCCATGAGACCTTGGAATCATGGACATAACATTAACACATCCCAGAAATGAGGGCTCAACATATGGGAACTCAACTAGGGAGTCTTCATAAGCAAACACAGAGTCCGCTTCATTCATTCATACATACTTCATTTCATTTCGTTCATAGGCCAGTGTGAAAACCAGCTATACCTAGGGTGTAGTTTATGACTTTCATCGGGTTTGCTGTGCAATGATCAAGAATAACCTAGTGTTATTACCTGAGTCTAGCTCACCTCTTGATTATCCTATCCTAACACCGTTCGTATCGTTCATTTCATTATGTGCATCATTTGAGGCTGGCCTCATTCATTCATTGGGAACTTTAACTTTAACCGACATAGATCATGTGAGCATCATGAAATCCAGTGTCTCCCCCACACCAAAAAGAGGTGGAATCACCGGCCAAGGTGACCCAAAAACATGCTAGCGTACATGGGAATTTAACCCCGCCAGATCCCTATATTGGCAGTATAGGTTCGAAGACTAGGAGATGTATGGAGACCCATAGCCGGCAAGCCGGACAGTCTCATCTCATGAGAGTTACGTGAACCTTCGCCCTTCCCGAAAGAAGGCATCACCGCTCATAGCTAGTCTATCGGTGCTCAGTATAAAGTTCCATTTCATTCAACTCATACGTCATGGAAGCTGACTTCTAGTATGAGGACATCATAGCTCATTAGATGATTTCTCATCTCATCATTAGTATCAAGTGTGTTAAGCTCAATACCTTCAGTAGAGTGTTCATAGAGACTGATCTCTTCATTACCTTACACTCTCATAGGTGAGTACGTATTGGTAACATTTATTTAGGCTCATTCGAGATTACTCTCATCATTTACATTAACCTTATATCATGTTTTCACCACATTCATTATCATTAACACCCTTGCTTTTCATAGTTACTCACCTCTTATTACGTGAACGTTCATTTCATCATATGCCAATGTACTTGGCCATTTAGTGTATCTTACACTCATACTTAACCCTTCTAGGGTTCATCATTTCATTACATACTTCTTAGATTCACTTACTTTGAACGTATGTTAGACTTATGCGTCTATACATTCAAGCCATGACACTTCATTCATATTTCGTCTAAGATTATGTGATACAAGACTTATGCATCTTGTATATGTGCCAAGATCTTGATTTCGATCTAAGTATGTGGCATTATTCTAGGATATTTTATTCACGTATGACTTATGTATCAATACGAAAGCTTGAGCAAGGAAACCCAAGTCTTGAATCAATTGGATATCATTTATATTTTTATTGATTTTATTCTAATATTCATAACATTATGACTCTAAGTTAAATCACAATATTAACATTGAAGGATTAATTTTCTCCTTAGTAATAATCCTAATTTGGCTGAAGGGTTGTGGGTTCTAACCCCCACAACCCCTTTTTAATTTTTATTAACTTCATCTTGCCCAATTTCGCCTAATCCAAGAGGTTGTGGGATCAAACCCCCACAGCCTCTTTTACTTTGTTCCTTAATTCGCCTAAGTAGGGAGGTTGTGGGTTCGAACCCCCATAGCCTCCTTACCTTTAATTAAATTTCGCTCGGGGCTGTGAGGTGGTGGGTTCGAACCCCCACAGCCCCATATATATATTTTTAAATTTTTTTCGCTAAGTTGAGGGCATTGACAGTGAGGTCGTGGGATCGAACCCCCACAGCCTCACTTGTTTTAAGACTCATTTTCGCCCCCCTCTATTTCCAGCCTTGAGGTCGTGGGTTCGATTCCCACGCCTCCCATCTTTTTATTTTCTTTATTCTCCCTCTTCCTTTCTTCCCACGAGTCGTGTGTTCGATTCCCCCCATCCCCATTTTCCTTATTAATTCATTTCGTGGGCAGGAGCTAAGGGGATCGAATCTGTAACGACCTGCTTAGTCGTTTTGAGCAGCAGATTTTAATTCTGGAAAAACTGTCTGAGACGACGTATCCAACGACGGACCGTCATGGGCACGACGGACCGTCGAGGGTGTCTCGTTCCAAACACTTGGAATTCTTATATTTGAGTGCTGAAATCGACTCTCTGAAGTCTGTGACGGACCTGCAGGACGGACCGTCACAGACATGACGGACCGTTGTGAGTTTCCGTTTCAAAACACTTCAACTCTTGAGAATTGGGTACTGAGAGCAATTCTCTGAAGTCTGTGACGGACATGCAGGACGGACCGTCACAGACATGACGGACCGTTGTGAGGTTCCATTTCAAAACACTTCAACTCTTGAGAATTGGGTACTGAGAGCAATTCTCTGTCCGTCGTGACGGAAGTGCAGGACGGACCGTCGTAGGCACGACGGACCGTCACAGGTTGTGTAATCCCAGTCTGGGTCAAATTTCTGGTAAGTTGTTAAAGAGGAGTTTTGGACTATTCTTGTTATAATTATAAATTTCGTGGGTCAATGTTAAAAACTCAATTCCTTGGGGGTGTGAAGGAGATAACCTTGAGTTAAGTAGTGGGTTAATTCCTCATCTTTTATACCTAATTATATGCTAATTAGGGAAAAGAGAGAGAGTTTTGAAGAAGAAAAAAATAGAGAGAACAAGGAGAAGAGAGGAACGATCTATAGAGAGAGACAACCAAGAGGAAACAAGAAGCTTGAGAGATTGCTTGCTTGATCAAGGATCCTTGGTGAAGGTAGGTTATGGTTGATACTATTTGTAGTAAACTCTTAATAGTGAATGATATGTATTGGTAGTATTGTAAACCCTTCTATATGCTTAATCTTATGCTTTCATGAATGTGATTATGTGTTTGTGATAAAATAAGCTTAATGAAGCTTTGAATCCAAAATCTTGAAGAAACCCTAATTCACCTTGTTATTGATGATGCCTTGGTATAAAAGAAGGCTTGATGAACTAAAGTAATGAGATTGGTGATGCCTTGGTATAAAAGAAGGCTTGATGAATTGGTAGAATTAGGGGATCGGAGTGTCACGTTCCGACACATAGAATTAGGTGGGTCGGTGTCACGAACCGACACGTAGAATTAGGGGATCGGAGTGTCACGTTCCGACACATAGTATTAGTGGGTCGGGTGTCACGAACCGACACATAGAATTAGGGGATCGGAGTGTCACGTTCCGACACATAGAATTAGGGGATCGGAGTGTCACGTTCCGACACATAGTATTAGTGGATCGGGTGTCACGAACCGACACGTAGAATTAGGGGATCGGAGTGTCACGTTCCGACACATAGAATTAGGGGATCGGAGTGTCACGTTCCGACACATAGTATTAAGGGATCGGGTGTCACGAACCGACACGTAGAATTAAGGGATCGGAGTGTCACGTTCCGACACATAGTAGTAGTAGGGGATCGGAGTGTCACGTACCGACACAAGAGGAAGAAAGATAATAAATCTTGAGAGATGTTTATATACTCAATGTAATAAACCTAATTCCCAAATGAGTGTGGTATTGAGGCTTGAGTCCTCATGGATGAACTTGGTAGTACTTATTGATGATTATAGTACTTGTTACTACATGTTGAGTATTGTAGTTGATTTATGATATGAACTGATATATACTGTTTTCTATTTTGAGTTGGCCGATGATACCTACTCAGTACTTGTGTTTGTACTGACCCCCTACTTGTTGTTTCTTTCTTTGTTATTTGGGGAATGCAGCAAACGTACCGTCGTCTTCAACTCAGCAGCACTTCTAGCCAGTCTTCACTACACTGGATTTCAGGGTGAGCTAATGCTTCTAGCTTGGACTGGATCTTCTCTTCAATGTCTTGATGCCTTGAACTTCCGGCATGGACTAGCCTTTTATTTATTTTAGCTTCTTAGATACTTCTAGATTTGTAACTTGAGGATAGATGTTCTTGTGATGATGACTTCCAGATTTGGGGATAATGAGTTTTAAGTCTTCCGCTTTGTATTTTTGTTCAATATGTTGGAGTTTTAGATTGGTTGGTTCGCTCACATAGTAGGATAAGTGTGGGTGCCACTCGCGGCTAGATTTTGGGTCGTGACACGGTTAGGAATCACCAATGTGAGTGTAAGTGTAAGCTGCTTCAAAGAAGATGATTGTCAAAAGCTCATCTATCTATACACTCATAAAACCAGGAGGTATTCATGGATAAACGAACACAACCGTAAGAACCATAAACGGTAAAGGGTTAATTGTGTGACATATGGTTGTCTAGGTATACACCAAAGCTCGATGGTTCAAATATATCACATCTACCTATTGATCGAGTATATCCGACATATGTTCACTATGGAAAGTCCAAGGGGAAACCTACTTATCCAGATGTAATGAAGTCTTGCTTGTAAAGTATACATAATTGTCCGTTTCTTTGTCTTGGAGTCATTCCCCATTCATGTGGGGGATTGTTGGGTTTTAAAATGTGTGAATGGAAAATGAAGAGTTGCGACTTTTATGAAGAGTTGTGACTTTTATAAAAGGTTGCGACTTTTATGAAAAGTTGTGACTTTTATGAAAAGTTTTGACTTTTATGAAAAGTTGTGACTTTTATGAAAGGTGACGACCTTTTCGAAAGATTGTGACTTTTCCAAGGGTTTGTGTCCTTTCCGGTAAGGCACAATAAGAAACTTTTCTCACTACCCTTTGTTTTCTATAAATTGAGGGATTTCCTCTCATTTTAAATATTGAATTTATGGAGTTCTTCTTCTACTACTAAATCTAGTATTCTAAGTGTACTTTACTGTCGTTGAGTGGCTCGCTGACACCAGCGTTTTGGGTATCAATACACTGGTGATTGAGATCATTCTATCCTAGGAGGATATATTCCAAATCAAACCTCAGATACTAGAGGGGAATAATTTCCTTAAGGGACATTATGCATTCAGTGGCTTGATCTTCTTCCTGTTTTTCCAAATTCTGGTATATGTTACAAATTTTAGATTTGTGAATTAATTTATGTTCTTCTGTTCTTCACCGGTTCATTAAACTATGGTAACTTCGTATTTTTGCAAAGTTTGTTGGAATTAGTAAGATTATTTAAACACAGATTAACAACAATTCTTCTTTAAGAAAAATATTTCATATATTTGTTTTCTAATGTGTTTTTTATTCTAGTTTCTCTACTAGTTTTTATTTTCTAGTTGTGAAAATGTTCTTAAACTTTGTTGTCTTACCAAGTTTTTCTAAGTTTTGTTCTAAGTATGTTAGGAATACAAAATGAATAACAGAAGAAATAATCAAGCTAGGATCAAGGTCAAGTTTCCAATCCTCAAGCATTTGTGATCTTTGTTATTAAGGCATGATACTTTTTCATCCATGAATTCCTTCCATCCACGGAGTCTCCATGATTTCCCAATTCAAAGGATAAAATTCCCCAATTTGAGTTATGATTTCTTCCAATGTTGTGGGTATTGATAAATGTTGATTCAATTGACTATATATGTATTGTTTATGCTTGAATTGAGTAGATTCAATATTTTAAGGATGCATTAACCTATGTCTAGAAAGATGAAATTGATGTAAATGGGTTTTATGGCATTAAAGAAGAATTTGTGGGTTTAGATGTATTCAATTTTGGATTGATGAGATAAATTAGAATTGAAGCTTATATGATGAATCGTGATTATTAGTGCTTGAGATCGAGGATATATGATGAAGTATGATTAGAATTGCTTGAGAGTGAAGCATATAGACATAGATTGTTGAGAGTAAAGCTTATAGGATGATTTATGATTAGAATTGCTTTGGTATTGAATCTTATGAGATGATTATAATGTTGAATTGCTTTGAGAGTCAAGCATATGGAATGACTAAGAGGTATAATGTGTTGAGAGTAAAGCTTATGTTATGAATTGTTGATTATTGATGTAATTGTTGTGGAAGAGATAGTTCCCGGCCACATGAATTGCTTATGTTATGAATGTGAAAGGCTTTCTGACATTGAATGATTCTAGGTTGAAAGGATTTCTCACAAAAAATGAATGTAGACTAAAGACTAAAATTGATGAGGCAAGAGGTGAGTACTCATGACCTCTAAATGAGTAGGATATGAGGGATATCTTGAAGAGTAAGAGCCAACATGTAACACCTTGGATTTAAAGAAAGGAAAATTTTCACTTCTAAGTCGACTAGGCGATTTGTCGAGTCTACTTGGAGATCCACCGAGTGGAGCCCCTCGCCTTTTGGAATGATCCCTGATGTCCAGTATTCTGTAACTTGAGGCGAGCAAAGTTAGCCTTATGTTCCATTCGGCGAGTCTGAGAAGTCAACACCCCATCGCCTAAGTTGACTTAGCCCCCAAGTCGAATCATTATAAAATTAGACGAGCCAAGGGAACGTTTGGCGAGTCGTCAAGTGCCCTTGGCGAGCCGCAACGTGCAGCAGCCCACATTTTTGAGTTGGAGGTCTTAGGGGTCTTTTGTTATTTTTCTAATTTGAGACTAAGTCGTTTTATTCCTTATTTAGTAAAGTATAGAAGCATCCACTTTCAAAATTCCCCAAATTAATTCATTCTCCCTGTAATCCAAAAGAAAACCCCAAAGTTCATCTTCCCAAATTATTTATCTCTCTAGAACTTGAAGAAGAAGAAGAAGAGAGAGGTTGAAGCTAGGGTTTAAAAAGAAAAAATTTCACACCAATTTCATTGGGATTCATAGCTTATGTATGGTAGTCCTTCATGCATAGATAAATTTCATATGTGGAGCGCTTTGAAACTCGATTTCTAAACTAGTGAATTCCCCAAAAGTTAGGGTTTGACTTCAATCTTATGGGTTCTTTTCAAAAACGTTTTTAATGGTTGATTTATGATCGATTATGATTGAATTGATGATTTATTTATTATTTATGGTTGAATTATGGTGAATTTCCCCATGAAACCCCCATGTCCCCAATTTGTGAACTTGTGATGTGGGTGAATTGTAGAAAGAAGAATACTAAGAGATTATTCTAATAGTAATTGTAGTAATTGAATCATGATATCATCCATGTCTAATGTAGTAATTCTGGATTTGTTGTTGAATTATGATTCATGGTTGTTGAATGGGAAAATTATGAGAATTATGTATGATCATGATGTTTATGTACATGTTTTATGAATACTTTATAAGTAGGCTTAAGTCATTCACCGCCACTCAAAGTTGTCTGTATATTTAACTTAAACACCTCAATCTAACATTATACCTATTGAACACCTATACCAACCTGAATTTGAACCATTTGAACACGTTTTTAACAAATAATTAACTACAAGTATCAGAGGTGTGTAATACAATCACACTGATATGGCAATTTGACGAATGAAGAACAGACATATGGCATTTTGAGCGAAAATATTTATTACAAATAATAATTAAAAAAAATAACGTCTTTGTCCACGCATGGACCTTTAGCCTCCTTTCAGCCATCATGTCTCTTAGTTCAACTTTCCTTTTCCAGATTTGATCTTAAAGAGAAAAAAATTGAAACATCAAACTACATATCCTCGTTTGATTTTGTCGTTTTCATCCTTTTTTATTTCTCTTCTCAGTTTCTAAATAAAGCTGAAAGAAGCCATTAATGATGAAATTGTGATGTTTCAGTGAAGCTACAAAAGGACTTTTGAAATTGTTTGTTTGAAATCAATGCTTCTTCGATTTCTTTGTTCTCATTCCTTTACTCATCTTTATTATGGAAAGAAATTAAACTATTAAGGAAATAAGTTGTATTCAGAAGAAGAAAAATATTTATTTCTGGAAAAAATCGAAATTTAAATTAGTTGAACTCACTTCCATTTGCTTCTTTTTATTTTGTTGGTGTGCTTGGTATAGAAGGAAACTCAATTTCAGGTTGAAATTTTTAATTCTTGAAAATGATAGTGGTTCTTTCCATATGAATATGAAAGTGGTGAGGGAGAGAGTGAGGTGTCCAACTATAAGAGAGAAAAGAGAAGGATGTATGGTGGCAGCAATACTGGTGGAAATGGTGGTGGAAGTAATTATGTTTAATTAAGGAAGAAAGAGATAAAAAAAAAAGAAGCCAAAAAGGGTCTCTCACGCTCTGAATGTGTGTGTACTACACTTTCCATGCCACATCAGCGAAAAATGTTTAATAGGTACTAGTTTTGAATAGTATAAGTGTTCAATAGGTACAGACTCTAGTAGAGGTGTTTAAGTGAAATATGCAGACAACTTTAAGTGGATGTGGATGATTTAAGCCTTGAAAGTAATATGATTATGAGTATGATGTAATTGTGGTGTAGATTGAAAGGCTATTCTCGGTTATACACTCATGAATGATAATGACATGTTGTCGGAGGTTTTCTCACAATATGGGGATTCTTAGGTTGAAAGGCTTTTCTCTCCTTTATAAGCTATCTTATGAATGAATGTTGGGATGAGATGGGTGCCCTCACATGAGTTGAAGTGGGGTATCTAGAAACAATCTCTTTATCCCATAAATAATGAATTTAAGTAATTAATGAAATTTTAAGTACTCCGTGGGGAATAATGCTACGCACCAAGATGATATTGATTGAGATGGATACTCATACGTGAGTTGAGGCGGGGTATCTAGTAGAAATCTCATGAGATGGATGCCCATACGTGAGTTGTGGCGGGGTATCTAGTAGAAATCTCCTTATTCCATAAACTATGTTCCCTCATAGGTTATTAGATAATGTATCCACCTAAGCTAAATGTTAATAGTTCTATCTTAGGCAAGTAGGACACTCTTTTCGATGTGAGTAACACCGGATTCCATGATTTGCTCACATGGTCTATTTCGGGTAAGGATTACCTCCCACTATGAATTATAATGAACTGTAGCTTCTCAATAATGCACTACATATAGTGGGTGGGGGTATGGGACTTCATCTATGCATTTCACAAGCAGGCTTTCAGAGTAGTTTTGGTGTGTTCCTATATGTTATGATGATTTATGAAATGAAGTACGCCTAATGTGGATTGTTTCTAAGCGTTGATTTCCTTGATATGACTTAGTAAATGTGAAGATTTCCTTGTCAATGAGTATCAACTAAAAATGATAATAAAGAACGGTAAGTATGATTATGTTGATCTAAAAGTGGTACTTAGTATAGATGGGATAATGGGATCTTTATCTATGCATTGCACAAGTATAACTTAGGGTTTCTTATGGGATGGTTTTATTATGTTATAATAATTTATATGATGAACATGTTTGTGACTTATGCTGTTATACTAAAGGTTATGATGTTTCTCAAACTTGGCATATAGCATGGTTTTCAACTAAAATGTCCGTTTTAGTGTGACTTTTGTGCATGACTACCATACTTAGTGCATTTTTCTACTAACCCATATTTTCTTTATTTTCACACAGTGTAGGTTTCGGTTCTTAAGGTGATCCTCTATTGGTTCAAGCTTGAATCGATTATTCTCCTAGCTTGTGGTGAGTCCTCAAGATTCGAGGACATATGAGCCTTTAGTAGTTTCATTCTAGTACTTTCATTTTTTGGATTTATGTTGAGAGTGTTGTGACCCTATTGTGGATTCAAATATTGTATTAGACGACTAATTTAGACAAGTTAGACTTCCGCTTGCTTTTATAAAAGACTTTGATTGTATGGATAATTTTTTTTAAAAATTTCCGTATCATTTCTTTTATCTTATGTTATGAATGATAAGGGGTTGTATGAGACCCCTTCGAAGTCAAGTACATTGTGTTACATCTAGGGTGTACCCCTGGGTCGTGACACGACTAACCTTATTCCCTAATGTTGGACATGGATGCAAGTACCCATGATCCCTTATAAAAAGATATGAAAGGTGAATACACATATCTTATGATAAAAGATGTGGTGGTGAATACCCGTATCTTATATTGAAATATGTGGAGGTGAATACCCGCATCTTATAAAGAAATGATGTAGAGGCAAATACCCGTGTTATATGATTATTGGGAATGGATGAGAATACCTATGATCCCATAAAATGGTCATGGAGGCAGGTATATGTGATGATATAAACAAGGGAAGAGGCGACTATCCATTAGCCTTTAAGTAAGGTGAAACGCACTCACCCATGAGCCTTTATGAGAAGTGAAGGAGGTGATTTCCTCATGTGCATAAAAGATATGCTAAAGATGATCATGATAGATGATGAGCTTGTAGAATGTCCCAAGGTGGCCTACTATGATGAGTGAGACTAGTGGAGGATTACCCATGTCTTACTTAAGTATGCTTTGAGGTTACTTATGAAGTATTCCTTTTATGTTATGATGACTATGTGCATTGATTATACTTATGAATTATATTGTTTGACCCTTATGTTTATGTTGATACTCATGCAAGCTATCATAATTAGTACATGTTTGTACTAACGCATACTCTTTCTTACATTTCTTTTCCAAATGTGACATTTGGCGATATGACTCTCATCCCCGTGGCTAGAATCGTAGTAGAAGCAAGGATCGAATATTGGTGAGTCCTCGTAGCATTCGAGGATATAGCCACCATTTACTTATGTTCTTTCATTTTATGTTTTGAACTATTGTATGGGTTGTGTCACAAAGATATTAATGTCTTAGATGGTTTGAGATAAAGTGTATTAGAATTCTGCTTCGTTTTATAAAGACTTTGATTGTGTCGAAAATGTTTTAAATTTCCGCTAAATTCTATTATCTTATGTTATGAAAGCTAAGTGGTACCCTAAGTCATGACAGTGGTATATTTTCACTCATTTGAGGCCTATTTAGCTCAAAAATTATTTTCCTCATTGCCAAATTGTGTCATATTCTAATGCTATTTTGATGATTTGCATTTATGATGGCTAAAGGACAAGGAAATGATCAATGGATAAAACAATGACCAAAAAAATATAAAAAGAAGTGTAAACTTACAATGTTAATCGTCAAACAAGAAAGGAAGATCGCCTAATGGGTATGACCTCTCCCAAATTTAAAGTGCACAAAAGTTGAATTAATAGAGGCAAGTTGATAAACTCTAAAAGAAAAGTCGACAAGCCGAAAGAGTAGGGAAAACTTGTTGACCATCGTGGAAAGCTACAGTGCAAGGAGAAAAATTGAAGGCTTGAAAAGCGAACTAAGGTGATACTTGATGAGTCCACAAATTGGACTCATTTAGGGATATATTTTAATAGAAACAGTGTCCTCAAATGCTTTATTTATTTCAATATCTTATGAAAGATCTTAAGTTTTAGCTATTTGAGGATTCAAGGAAAGCATGGACACTATGTCACAAAAAGGAGCAAAAAGGCTGAGAAAAGTGAAGAATTGAAAGCTTGAGCATCGCCGATAGGCATAGATGCCACCTTTTGTTCCAGTGTGTTGAGCCTAAAGGAAAGGGTCAAATTGGCAAAAGAGAGGAGTTGTCGGCACAACACCAAGTAGTTCCGTGAAGAAGTGTCTCATCACCCAATGAACCAAAGAATGATGAGGCTGAAGGTTGTACCAGAAGCCGATGTACTTCACTAATGGGTGAATTACTAAGTCCCTCGGCGATTCCCACTAAATTCGTCGAATGATCCATTGCAGAACAAATCTGAAAGTTATAAATACTAATAGAGTGTAGTTTTTAGGTGGAGGATCATTTTCTTAGAATTCCAACGTAGAAACAAACAATATCATATTTTCTTAGTACTGTTTATATTTTACTCTCAAGTTTTGTAAGGATTTTTGAGGACTTGAACAAGAAAGGGTCTCTTCTCCTTCAATTTTTAAGTGGGCTCCTTGATTTTTCTTTCTTTGCTCAAATCAAGACTTTATTTCTTATACCCATTTGATTCCAACTTCATTGAAGGTATAATTTTCTTGATGACTGGCTAAAAACCTCCCATTCTTGGGGTGTGATTTAACAAATATGGGTTAATATTATTGTTGGATTTATGCTTGTTGGTAGATTAAATGTAGTTTAATGGTGATTTTGTGTAATGTCCCGAACCATCGTTATTCGAGAAGAGAAAAATCCACAAAATTTTTGGACTATGTTCCGCTATAGTGGGATAGTTGTCGCTGGCGTGGTGGTGCTGCAGAGGCAACTTACCCCGCTACACCGGGATTAGTGAGGCATAATCCGAGTTTACGAGAAATTCTTATTTTCCGTCTTTCAAAAATACCATAATAGGTCATAAATTACTCTAGAAACCCTAGAAAAATTATTTCAAGTTGGGAAAAGAAGGAGAGGGAGCTTTCTAGAATGGGGATGACAGAATCTTGGCCAGATTTACCATAGCAAACCCTATAAAGCTTGAAACAAAATCAAAACTCCGTACAAATTGCTTGGCGCCCAGGTAGGTTAGTTTCTTGAGTAGAGTAGTTATAATCCATGCTTACCATGTAATATATAAATTTAACAGTATGAGGTATATATAGACCTTCGTGCACCGAGTAAATTCCACGGAGAGTTGCTATAATTTAATGCTTATGGGGTTAGTGTTGTGTTGAGACGGTAATCAGTCGAGGTTCTTATTTTGTGTTCTTGAATGGGTTTCTTGTTAGTTTATGGTATAATGGTGACAAGGAGTTGTAGTCAGGGTAAAAAAACTAGTGACGAAACTATGTGATGAAGAACTAGCATTTGAACTTGTGTAATTCCGTAAGGAGAAATCGAGGGAACCCATATGTAATTAAGTATGTGACTAGGTGATGTCTGTGATTCTGTGATGGTGTGATATACACGTGTTTTGCTTCATTGTGATACTTGTATATGTATGCATCTTGCAACAATGGTCTTAGATGTTGAAAAGATATATGTGAATATCGATATAATGAAATCATGACTTGAAATGTGTGATATTGATGTGATATTGTGATGTGTGATTGGGATCGGCTGCCACAATGCGGCACTCTAACTTGGATGAATTTCCACATTACGTCGTACTAACTGGGATCGGCCACCATGTTTCGGTGCTATAACTAGGATCGGTTGCCACGTTCCGCATAAAACTTGGATCGGATTACCACGTTCCGACATGCTAACAGTTTGACTTTGGGTCCATGAAAGGGACAACTACTTGCGATAAAATGTGTGTACGATGACATATGATATGCTTAATTTTGTCAGGTGTGTATATGTATCTACGCGTTGGGTTTTTTAAGCTATGATCTATTAGAATCTTAAGTGTGGTAGTGTTACTCGTAATATACAATGCGGTTAGTATGTTTAAGATATGATCTGTCGGTGTGGTAGTGTTACTCGTAGTATACACTGTGTTAAAAAGTTATGATCTGTCAAAATCTTAAGTATGGTAGTGTTACTCGTAGTATACAATGTTGTTCGTATGTTTAAGTTATCATCTATTGGAACCTTAAGTGGAAGCTGTACTGGTGGTATACAAGGTGGTTAGCGTATTTAGGTTGTAACCTAGTAGGAAAAATATAGGTGGAAATTGTAGGGTGTTCTAACAAAAGACTAAGGGTGGAGAAGCAAGGGTCCAGACATGATGTTTTATTGCTCTGTTCATATATTATGAGGTGGGCGTCGTATTGACCGATGATGCCTACCAATACGTGTTGTTATACTGATACTACTCTTGCTATATATTTTTGACATAGTTTGGATGCAAGATGGGTGATGTTTCCTTAGGTGAAGACGAAGAAATCATCTAGCAGCTTTGACTTTTCATTCCGCATGGTGGAAGTTGTGTATTTTGTTTAATTGATCTTGTATACTCTTAGTGGCTCTTGTATTTGTCAGACTAGGTCCTTGGGGATTGGTAAACTATTTTTGAATAATTTAGAAAAGTTGTATTTTGAAACGGTTAATTCTTAGACTTTATTAACTTGCCTTCGTTTTATTTAAGTTCTGCATGTTTTCTAGTTGTTGGGTTATGAGGGTTCTCCTACGTAGGTGTCAGAGTAGGTGCCCGCACGGCCAGGTGGGTTGGGTCGTGACGTTTCGTCTAGTGGTTTTGGTTTAATTTAATGGATTTGTACTTGCAAATACAAGTTCACCCATGTATTTTCGGCTTGCTCGAGAGAGAAGTCACTAAACCAAGACTACTAGTTGATGGCCTAAGGAGTGGTCAAAATAAGGTTCAGATTGAGAGAGTGATCCCTAGTCCCATATCCTAACACTCAGCTCGAGAGAGTGGTGGGGTAAGGCGTAAGCTGGTCTTCATGCGGCGAATGGGCGTCGGAGAGGAACCCATTTGAAACGGGGTAAATTGCTAGAGAAAGAACTTATTTCCATATAAAGCTTAGCCTAGTCATTATTTTTCTACAAATCTTCTATTGATAGCATGAACCCAACAATATAGATTAACCCGTATTGCGGTCACATCCAAAGAATTCCCTCTTTCATTGCTTAGTTTTCTTGTTTATTTTGTTGTTTTTACTACTTGTGACAACCCCCCTCCCCCCTTCGATATTTAACACTTTCATGTCACCCCCTTAATTTATAATGTTTTTAATCGTTAATTTCTTTAGCTACGACTAAATAGAATGAAATTCTAATTAGCTACTCATTTTCACTACTGCTCCCTTGGGACACGACCCAAACCCTCGATTGGGTTACTATATTATCGATGATCATAGACATGTGAATCAGAAGTAGTGTCATTAGTCATGATAAGCATTAATACTCAGTGATATGCCGAATGTGAAAGGAATACTTAAATGAGCTCACCAACTGAGATTCAAACATGTGAAGACTAGAGTAAGATAAAGGTGACTTAGAGAGAAACGAAGATCCACCCATTATGATCGGTGAGCCAGACTAAAGTCATCCAATGAGTAGCGTATTGAGTTTTAGGACAAATTTTGGAAAACCATAAATAACCCAAAGGAGAGAGAACGAAAGATTTCACATAAGTGAGGAAAACTAGAAAGAGTGGGATTGCAGGATCCATTATTAGTGAATGCATTGAAAAGGTTTGTATTGAAGGTATTGGAGGAGCCATTATAGGGGCCCTATCCATTTGATGTGTAGAAGAATGCATCTGCAGAACTAATGGAGGAAATAATTGTGCAGATGAATAAGTAGGAATCCACGAGGGGTCCACATAAGGAACCATTAGAGGAGGAGTTTTCCAAGAAGTCACTGGGTAAAATATAACTTGGAGCATTTTAATAGAATGAGATGAAAGAATTGTTAGTGGAGCCACCATATCATCTATTATTTGAGCCACTTCAGTGACCATTATAGAAGATCTTGGACCCTCGCAATTGGTTCCATTAGAAACTATTGATGAAGAAACCAAAGGAACTATAAGTCCTGGAGAATCACTACAAATTGGTTTCGAGACATTGGAAGTAGAACCCTCTTCATCAGCTTTAATTTCCAGTTTGTGAAACATTTTTAAATTTTGTTTCATGGCATACATTATATCATTAAGATCATTAGTGTTTATCTCATTGGACATCTTTTTTCCACTTATCACTTCACGCATCATACTCGTCTTTTCTTTGATGTCGTTTTCTTTTTGTATCTTGTATAATTATTTCTTCTTCTTTTTTATCATTTTCTTGATAAACTCTTCTGTCGTCATCATGTTTTTTGACCGATCATGTTATGCCCCGAGCTACCCCCGAGACGCAGACACGGGATCTAGGACCACAAGTGATCCTAAGCTAACCCTGCTGGCATGATCATGAGCATACTAAACAATATAAACTGTTGCGGAAGCTAAATCATACTTAAAATGAAAATATGGGGAATACCCATATGCTAAAACTGAGATATATGAAAACTGATGAGTTTAATACAAAGAAAATATTAACTCAACGCTAAGCTGAAACTACCTATGTCTGAAAATAGCCTCTAAACTGGACTAGAAAAACTGGGACAAGCCCCAGCTAAATCTAGCAAAAACTGAAACTAAATGACTAAAAGACTGAAATAAACTCATGACTATTGTCCTCGGAGAATGAGGACTCACCACTAAATCTGCTGAACTGGAGATCAGAAATTGATCTATGCGTGATCTGGATGCTAAGAACCTGAACCTACATCACGAGAAGATGTAGCACACGTATGCGTCAGTACTTGAAGGGTACTGAACATGTAGGATAGAGTAAAGCTGAAATAAAACATAACTGAACAAGCACAAAAGCAAGTTGGAAATCTGAACATGATATACTGAATGCTAAGATAACTGAATGCAATGACCAATTTATAACATGCTGAAATTGAATACTGAATATACTGATAAATGGTCAATGCAACAGAATATAACTGAACTGTGAAAGATACTAATAACCGATAATAAACCCACATGAGCTAAATGTGGAGTCCGATGTATACGCCCTATCGAGAGGACCTAATATACCCTTCCAGAGGTATAAAGGCATGCTGGCGTGATCACTAAAATGATTGCCCACAAAGGGGACTTACAACCTACTTGGCTATAGTTCTGGGACTAATTGGGTACACTAAACCCTAGTCCAACTCGGTATTATGCTACTCCCACTGATTTATGTAGTTAACTGATTATGTCTAAATTTTTGTAAAATACTATATAGCTCAAAACTGAACATGCAAACTAAGAATGCAAAATTTAATCTGATAATGATGCATTAATAACTGAGGCATGTATAACTGAATATCTAAAATATCTGACCTAGCATGTGTAATTCAAGAACTAAAGAAATACATAGCTAGGGTTCTGAAATTCATGCGATAAACTGAGTATTAACATGATGATCTGATCTGGAAAAAAATATATTTTTAACTAATTCATGAAGTTCTGTTGTAATTCTAGAAACCTTACGTTAAATCATGATAAGAGAATCAAGAACTGAATGAAAACTAGGGACCCAATGGGTGAAAGGAACCCACTAGTTAAATCTCACATACCTGGTGATGAAATTCACGGAAAAACACTTAGGTTTTGGGGCTGGAACTGCTGGAACCTTGTTGTTCCTGAACTAGGATTTTTGACTTTTTTCTCCTTTCTTGCTTCTAATTTTCTAACTTTTGATTTATGATTTTGACTTAGGTAAATTGTTATTATGTTTCTAGGCTTAAACTGACTAAAATATGATGATTTAGAGTCAAAACGACGTATCTTAGGGTTTAAACGAAGTGGGAAAAGACCAAAAGACCCCTGAGTTAGTTGTTGTCGGACCAAACGACGACCTGGACGGACAGTCCGTCGTTCAATCGACGGTCCATTGTTTGGGTCCGTAGGTTGGGTCTGTTCGACATGCATTTACTAAAACAGGCATAACTTTTTACTCGAAGATCTTATTTTATCAAAGTCAGTGGCTACGGAAAGATAATTCAATTATATATATTTTGGTATGTCATGGGACACCTAATTCAATTTGTGCAAATAGTTATGATCATTTAAAGTTTAACTAACTGCAATTTCCCCCTAACTGTCTGTTAATTTCCACTCAAGGTCATACATACGGTCCGTGGGTCCATATACGGACCGTGCTGGTCAATCATGGTTCTTTTTAGAGAGTGGGTAAATTGGGTGTTGATCGACGGACACAGACTACGGACCGTAGTCTGACCTACGGACCGTAGGTCTATCCGTCGTTCGACACTTAGTCAAACAAATTTGGGCTGAGATTTTAGTGGTTTCTGACTCAATGGACGGATGTTCAGGACAGACCGTGGGTTAGGCTACGGTCCATCGATGGCAACCGTCGATTGTACGTGCAGATTTTCTAAAAAACTATTTTTTGGTATGATTTAGATACGGGGTGTTACATTATCTCCCCCTTGGAAACATTCATCCTCGAATTAGGATTAAACTAGCTGAATAGAAGGAGAAAGTTGCAAACCCTACTACTAAACACTGAGAACTTAGTTTCTGACTTGATTAAGTTCCAAGAACATGCAAATACCTGAAAATTCAAGTACAAACTGAGGGAACATGATTCTAAGGCTGAATTTACACATGAATATATGAAAAACTAAAATGGAATCGGGAGGAAAAGATGAGGATACTTGGCTTTCAGGGTTGCTTCTACTTCCCAAGTAACTCCCTCTACGGAGTGAATCCTCCACAAAACCTTGACTGAAGTGACTTCTTTATTTCTCAACCTTCTAACCTGACGGTCAAGAATCTCAACTGGTACATCCTCATAAGAAAGACTATCTTTCACTTCCATACTCTCTAATGGAACTATAGAGGCTGGATCACCCACACACTTCTTCAAGAGCGAGATGTGGAAGACCGGATGCACTGCTGCTAAGTCTGCTGGTAACTCTAACTCATATGCCACCTTTCCAATCCTTCTCAAGATCTTGTAAGGGCCTACATATCTAGGACTGAGCTTCCCTTTCTTGCCAAATCTCATCACCGCTTTCATAGGTGACACTTTCAGAAAAACCCAATCATCAACTTCGAACTCTAGTTCCCTCCTCCTTACATTTGCATAAGATTTCTAACGACTCTAGAATGTCTTAAGTCTATCTCTAATGAGTTGCACTTTCTCCATAGCATAAAGGATTGAATCTGGCCCTATTAAAGTTGCTTCACCTACTTCAAACCAACCAACAGGAGATCTACATTTACGCCCATACAGTGCCTCATAAGGGGCCATTTGAATGCTGGAAAGGTAGCTACTGTTGTAGACGAACTCAATCAGAGGAAGATGATCATCCCAACTACCTTTGAAATAGATCACACAATCTCTCAACATATCCTCTAGAGTCTGAATGGTACACTCTGCCTATCCATCCGTTTGCGGATGAAATGTTGTGCTAAGGTTAACTTGAGTACCAAGACCCTTCTGAAATGACTTCCAGAAATGAGAAGTAAACTGAGGACCTCTATCTGAGATGATAGAAAAAGGAACCCCATGAAACCTCACAATTTCATTAATGTAAAGCTTGTCATAGTCCTCTGCCGAATTTGTAATCTTGGCCTCCAAAAAGCGAGAAGACATAGTCATCCTATAAGCTATCACCCAAATAGAGTCATGTTGTCTGCGAGTATGCGGTAACCTTTGATGAAATCCATATTGATCACTTCCCACTTCCAAGTAGGAATGTCAATCTCTTGAGTTATACCCCCTGGTTTCTGATGTTCTACCTTGACTTGCTGGCAATTGGGGAACTTACTCACCAAATCTGCTATATCCCTCTTCATGCCATTCCACCAATAGACTTCCGGCAGACCACGGTACATCTTAGTGGCACCTGGATGAATAGAATATCTGGAGTTATGGGCTTCTGCAAGAATATGCTGTCTCAACTCGCCCACATCAGGAAGACACAGTCTACTTTGGTAACGAAGTACACCATCTCCCCCTTTGGTGAACACCTCCACTCTCTGATTATGGACTGCACCCTTATGTTCAAGCAAGATGGGATCACTGTCTTGCTTTTCCTTAACCTCCACTACCAAAGAAGATTCTTCTCCTTTCTGAACTGTTACACCACTGTTTGATATGCTCATAAGGCGAACTCCTAAGCGAGCAAGTCTGTGAACATCCTTCACTAGCTCCTTCCTTTCTTCCATGGACTACACTACCCAAAGATAATCTACGAAGAGCATCTGCTACTACATTTGCCTTACCAGGATGGTAATGCACACTCATATGATAATCCTTAAGGAACTTAAGCCATCTCCTTTAGCGAAGATTCAACTCTTTCTCGGTGAACATATACTGAAGGCTCTTGTGATCACTGAACACATCTACATGAACACCATACAAGTAGCGTCTCCAGTTCTTGAGTGCAAACACCACTGCTGCAAGCTCGAGGTCATGAGTTGGATAGTTTTTCTAATGCACCTTAAGCTGTCTTGAAGCATAAGCTATAACCTTATCTCGTTGCATCAACACACAACCAAGGCCCACTCTAAATGCATCACAATAGATCACACAACAAACTTAATCCTCTGGTAGAGTCAAGACAAGAGCTGTAGTCAATCTTAATTTAAATTCTGCAAAGCTTTTCTCACAATCATCTGACCATCTTTTGAGTCAACCTAGTCAATGGTGAGGCTATGGATGAAAATCCTTCCACGAACCTTCTGTAATAACCCGCTAGACCTAAGAAACTTCTTATATCTTTAGCACAGGTAGGTCTGGGCCATTGTTTCACTGCTTCTATCTTCTGTGAATCCACTCGGATCCCTTCGCTAGATACAATGTGACCAAGGAAAGCAACGGATTACAACCAGAACTCACATTTGCTAAACTTAGCGAATAACTGGCGATCTTTGAGAGTCTACAGAACAACTCTCAAATGACTTGCATGTTCTTCCTCATTCCTAGAATAAATGAGAATATCATCAATAAAGACGATAACGAACAAGTCCAAGTACTGTTTGAACACTCTGTTTATCAAATCCATGGAAGCTGCAGGAGCATTGGTTAGTCCGAATGACATAACTACAAATTTCATAATGACCATACCGAGTTCTGAAGGCTATTTTCAGAATGTCACTATCTCTGAATCTGAGCTGATAATAACCCAATCTAAGGTCTATCTTTGAAAAATGGCTAGCGCCTGAAGTTGGTCAAACAAGTCATCAATCCTGGGGATGGGATACTTATTCTTGTGACCTTTTTCAACTGTCTATAGTCAATGCACATTTTGAGAGAACCATCTTTATTCTTTACGAACAACACTGGTGCACCCCATGGTGAAATACTAGGTCTGATGAAACCATTATCTAGAAGGTCTTTCAACTACTCTTTAAATTCCTTAAGCTCTGCTGGAGCCATTATGTAAGGAGGAATAGAAATAGGATGGGTATTTGGAAGGAGATCAATTCCAAAGTCGATTTCCCTTTCGGGAGGAACTCCGGGAAGATCTTCGGGAAACACTTCTTGAAACTCACTGGCTACTGGAACTGACTCAAGAGTTGGGGTTTCAGAGCTAGAATCCTTAGCCCGAACTAGATGATAGAGATAACCCTTAGAGATCATCTTTCTGGCCTTAAGATAAGAAATAAATCGACCCATAGGTGCTAAGCTACTACCCTTCCATTTTAAGATTGGTTCGTCTGGAAACGGACACAGACTACGGACCGTAGGTCCGTCCGTCGTTCGACACTTAGTCAAATTTTTCTGGGCTGAGATTTTAGGGGTTTCTTACTCAATCGACGGATATGCAGGACGGACAGTGGGTCAGAATACGATCCGCCAATGGCAACTGTCGATTGTACCTGCAGATTTTCTGAAAAACTTGTTTTTGGTCTGTTTTGAATACGGGGTGTTACAGATAAGATGGTGGAAGTGCCCTAAACTTATTAAAAGTTTCTAGTGCAGCTTGATTATTTGGATATACCACAAGTTCTGTATGGTACTCACTATATCTTATGCTAGCTACTTCACAATCACATAGCACACTGATTTCTCGAGCCTTTTTAAAGGCTACGTTTTGTCTTTTCTTATATATGACATTCCTTTTAGTATCATTTTTAATATACATGATCTTTCCCTTTTTTCTTGGCATTGGTAAAGAGGAGGAAGAGAAGAAAATTTGTGTTTGTTTGGAATGTATCGAAAGACTTTGTTGTTTGGTTCCTTGCCTAGTATGGACTCCACAATTCTATAAATCTTTGATTATTTGACTTGGAGAATTCCTAGTTGTTTCTAGTAATTATTTTTTACTAAAACAGAATAAGGGTGCTTTACCTACCAAGTTAGATGTTCTGATATTAAAATATATGTAGTTTATGGATTTGGTCTTATCTTGACCAACCTTTATGAGTTAAACTTTTTTATAGGAGAATAATTTAGTGTGACTTAAATTTTGAGTAAGTAGGATCCACCAAATATGGTCATAGAGAAATAAAAATGTATTTCATTACTCATTTAAGTTATAAGTGAAAAAAATATATTTTAATTTTTATATATGTACAAAATTAAAGATTAAAACAATATTTTAAATGACTGAGAATTTTAAAATATCAATTATAGTAATATTTCAATGTGCATAAAAACTATAAAGTTTATTTTTATTTCAAAAACAAATTCAATTATTTATAAAAATTTAAATTGTGATTTGTGTAAGATTATACTTATTGCAGGGATCATAGAACACATTATAATTTTCTCTATTTTTTTGAAAAAAATCATATTTATTTAAAATTTAATATTGTTTTCCAATATATTAAAATTTAAATATTTCTTAAATTATTTTGTTTGATACGATACTCGTCAAGACTGAAACTAAATAAAGGTGTATTACATACCAAGTTATATGTTATGATATTAAAATATATGTAGCTTATGGATTATGTCTTATCTTGACCAATCTTTATGAGTCAAACATTTTTACTGGAGAATAAATTTAGTGTGGCTTAAATTTTGAGCAAGTAGAATCTACCAAATATGGTCATAGAGTAATCAAAATGTATTTGCTTACTCATTTGATTCATACGTGAAAAACATATATTTTAATTTTTTATATATGTATAAAATTAAAGATTTAAACAATCAAACATTTTAAATGACTGAGAATTTTGAAATATCAATTTCAGTTATATTTCAACGTGCATAAAAACTATAAAGTTAATTGTTATACCAAAAAAGAAATTCAAATATTTATAAAATTTTAAATTGTGATTTGTGTAAGATTATAGTTATTGCAGTGATTATAGAACACATTATAATTTTCCCTATTTGTTTGAAAAAATGCATATTTAATAGAAATTTAATATTGCTTTCCAGTATATTAAAATTTAAATATTTCTTAAATTTAGTTTTTTTGGGTACGATACTCATCAAGAAGTCCTCAACTTATATTAAGAAAAAACTAAATTAGTTTTAGGTAAATAAATATATATTGATTGCACAAAAAAACTAATCAAAATGATTTGTTTGCGCATAGTGGAGAAGGATTTTTTAAGAAATGTATTCAAAACAAGAATAGTTAGTTGTAGATTGTCTTTACTAAATCTTTATTATATAAAAATAGATATTTTACCCTGATGAAAATTTTTCATCACGGTAAGTAAGTTAAACTATAATAATCTAGATATTCATATTTAAGTTCCATCTGATTTTTTAGCTAATGCATATCTATAAAATTTTAAAAAGAAGAAGACGCAATAGATTGATTGAGTTTTTATTATAGTTTTGCCGCATTATAGTTGATGTTAAAAGGTCACAATTTAAACTTACTTAGTGAATTTTATTTTTCGAAATAACTTTTTGTGTCAATCATTTAAGTTTCGGTATCAAAAATTATTTTGATTTTTAGTTATTGTTAGGTTTAATGTCTTCATTTACATTATATTTTGTTCATCATCTCATTTTTCACTTATTAACATAACTAGTTTTGGAAGCATGTCTTGCACATCTGACCTCTATTACGATGGAAAATTTATATAGGTCTAATTCATGTACAGAAATAATTGTAATATCAACTCAATTAACTTAAAAATAAGAAAATATGCATTTCATCATATGTATACAAAATGAAAACGGTTAAACAAACAATATATTAATCAGAATAAGGAAGAATAATCAATAAACAAAAAATTACATAACAATTATAAGATGATAAAACACAAATTTAGTGAGGAGAAGACCTAGCATGGTGAACGCCGCCGCCACGGCTACCGCCCAACTCTCCAGGGAGGCTGGTCGTCTTTCTATGACAGAGTTCCCACATCTCAACCCTAAAATGCCTATCACAACTCCTAATTTGCCTATGGAGAAGTCTTATATTAATTCAATTACCAATGGTAGTCCTACATCAGTACATATTGCATTTAAAGAAGTAATATATGTGGAAGGCGTTCCACATATCTAATGGACGGAGGTAGAGGTGTATACTACTTCGCAACAAACACATTGAGTGCAACAAACACATTCTTATTAGGCTTAATTAACATGCATATTTTTCTTAACCTTATCTCGAAAGGGGACACTATATTGAGTGCAACGATGGATATTCATATCTTATGCGCACATTAATCTATGATGCACGTTTTAAGATTAATGAAGAAACCACTATGGCAATGGCTTGGATTTCATTTCCAAACCTATTGCCAACTTTCTTTGTCAAAGAAAGCTTATTTTCTTTGGCATCTGAAGCGGGGAAGCTTGTACAACTTTATCTAGCGACTATTAATAAAACTAGACCAAGTTGTGCGATGGTGAAGGTAGGTGGATTTGAAAGGAATTTCATAAATCGGTTATGATGGATATTATAAATGAGAAGACTGGAGAGATGCGATCTGATGAAATTCAAATTAGATATGACTATGTTCCTAAATATTGTCGGGAACGCAATATGCAAGGACATGACAAAAAGGAGTGTCAATCTTGATCAAAATGCAAGAGATAACGGTGCTAGAAAAGGAGATTGGAGACAAGAGGAGGAAAAGAAGGACGATGCAATTACCAATTGGATTGGTAGTTGGAGACCCGAGTACATGGAGACCTGTGAAGAGTAATAGATTTGCAAGTCTAGTGGAAGATACTACAGATAAATTAAGTAAGGATTGGGTTAACCAAGTCTTTTTTGGCAAAACATCAACTGATCAAGCTAAGGGATCGGATGTCAAAAAAATTCCTGCAAATGTAAAAGATAATAGCAATGACAATTATCAGTCAATAGAACAACAATCTACAGAAGACAGTGGTGGTATTGAGAATGGATGTGATAGTCAGCAAGTAAACAACAAAGAAATAACAGTAGTACAACATACAGAGAAGGTATTTAATGACAAGGCTATCATTATGGTACCAAGTCAAACAGATGCTACATGTGTATCAGAAGTTGAACATCCCAATGAGGAACTGAATTATCTACCAGAGGAAGCATACTTATCCCCAAAGTTATTGAAAAGCTCAAGAAAAATGAAGACGCAAGCAAGTGGAGTGGAGAATCAATGTATTAGGGTGCAGCAAAAGAGAAATAGATCAAACATTTAATTATGAAAGATCTAATTTAAAATATTAGGCCGGTGAAATCCCGACAAGCTTTTCATAGAGTGCAAATAGTGCATAATTTTCATAAATTTTCTTTCATTGGTTTATTGGAACCTTTTCAACATACCAGACACATTACCAGATACTGTAGAAGACTGAAGATGCAGGTGGTGAAGGCAATCTGTAATGGTAAATATGATGCTTTATCAATTCAGATTTTTATATTACAGTGGTAAAGGATAATGAGAAACAATTGACGTTATGCTTAAAACATTACCAACAAAGTCAGAAATGCTGAGGACAGACTAATGTTTTGGGAAGACATATATCAACTATCAGCTGATATATACAACCCTTGGTTAATAGGTGGAGATTTCAATGTCGTCTTGAATTAAAGAGGAAAAATTGGTGGATTACCACTCCAAGATGTTGATATGAAGCTTTTGATATTTGTATCCATAGTTGTGGACTAGCAGAAATTCAATTCAAATGAAGTCCATTCACCTGGTGGAATTGAAGAACTACAAATAATTGAATCTTAGAGAAACTAGATAGAATCTTATCTAATCAACTAATGTAGAATTGGTTCACTCATATGGAGGTTGAACATCTTGCTAGAACATGATCTAATCATGCTCTTATGTTACTACACATGAAGGGGGGGGCTGATTGGACATAGGAAACCTTTTAGATTTTTGAAAATCTAGACTGAAAATACTGCTTTTACTAAAGTAGTGAGACAAAATTGGGTGGCTAATGAAAATTTGAATCCTTTATACTATTCAAGGAAAATATCAGAAGGGTTAAAAATGCCTTGAGTAAGTACAGTTTAGAGACTTATGGTGATATTTTTAAGCAATTAGTGATTCGAGAAGATATCGTTAAAGTTAAAAAGAAATTGTTTGAGGAGGTTCCCAATGTTGAAAACAGAGCAGTGCTCCAAAAGGCTCAGGCAGAACACAAGAAACACTGGCACTTTGAAGAAACTTTTTGGAGACAGATTTAACTGATTTGAGAAAGGGGTCAGAAATACAAGATTTTTTCATAGCATTGTGAAATGTAGAAGAAAGAGACTTCAACTCAATAGAATTAAAGATAGTCAGGGTGCTTGGCTGGTGAAAATGACATAGCAGCAGAGGCATCAGAATTCTATGATAACCAATTTCTTCAAGAGGGAGATGCTACATCTTTTTCACTATTGAGGCACATTCCTGAGAGTATTACAAAAGAGGAAAATGAAGATTTGTGTAGAGATCCTACTCTAAATGAAGTGAAGAGAGTTGTTTTCAGCCTAAATGGTGACAGTGTTGGTGGCCCTGATGGTTTGACAGGTAAATTCTATCAAAGTTGTTGGGAGATAATAGGTCAAGACATTTTCAGAATGGTCCAAGAGTTTTTTAGGGGTAAATCTTTACCCAAGCAATTACTCACACTAATTTGATTTTACTACCCAAAAAAGATTAGATTACACTTTTGCTGATCTAAAGCCAATTAGATTGAGTAACTTTATCAACAAGATCATTTCTAGGGTTGTTCATAATAGATTGGAAGGCTTACTCCCCAAATTAATCGATTCAAACCAATCAGGTTTTGTGGAAGGTAGAAGTATTGTTGAAAATGTGTTACTAACGCAATAGTTGTTACAAATACCAGAAAGAGAAGTAACCTTCAAATGTTATATTTAAGCTTGATATGGCTAAGGTCTATGATAGGGTCTCTTGGTTTTTTCTGATGAAGGTATTAAGGAATATGGAATTTGCTAAAACTTTTGTTGATTTGACATGGAGATTACTGGCCAATAACTGGAATTCTGTATTAATAAATAGGCAATATCATGGTTTCTTTCATTCCACCAGAGGGGTGAAACAAGGGGACCCTCTATCCTCTACATTATTTATATTTTCAGCTAAAGTTTTATCCAGGGCCCTAAATTCTTTATTTGGATTGCCGGTATCTGGTATATGGAATGCCAAAATGGAGTGTTAACATAAATCATTTGGCCTATGTAGATGATACTCTTATATTTGCATCAGTCCACAAATATTCTGTAAAGAAGATTATGTCAGTGTTGAAGAAATACGAGAATCAATCAGGGCAAAAGATTAACAAAGACAAGAGTGACTTTTATATTCACCAAAATATAGCTGACGTTGATAGAACTATGGTGGAACAATGTACAGGTTTTAATAGAGGTCAATCCCCTTTTAAATACCTAGGATGTCCTATCACTCATGCTAGGAAAAGAAAAGAGCAAATTTCTGATCTTATTGGAAGAGTTAAAGCAAAGTTACTATCTTGGAAGGAAATTTGTTATCTTATGGAGGGAAAGAAGTGTTTATTAGAAGTGTACTTCTAAGTGTTCCTATCCATGTCCTTTCTGCTATTGTGCCTTCAGTATGGGCATTAAAATAACTCCATAGCATCTTTTCCAAAATTTTCTGGAGTAACAAAGTCAATACTAAGAGACAACACTGGGTTGCCTGGAAAAATATTTGTCACCTAAACATGAAGGAGGTTTAGATTTTAGATCTATGATTGACATGTATTAAGCTTTATATGCTAAACTTTGGTGGCTAGAACTCAAAATACTCTATGGTCAATTTTCATGTGGAATAAATATTGTAAGAAGCAAATACCAATTTTAGTACAATGGAAAGGTGGATCACAACTTTGGAAGAGTATGCTGATGAATAGGGATATTATTGAACAACATATATCGTGGGAACCTAAATGTAGTACGTCTTTTATTTGGTATGATAGCTAGACAAGATTGGGTCCTCTTTTTTCACTACCTACAGAACAACAAACTTGTCATAACATGATTGATATTAAGATCTTCCTAAATGATAATGGGTGGGATTATTATGAGATGCAAATGCACATACCGGCTTATGTAGTGGAACATGTCAAACAAAATATGGAGTATGTGAAAAAGGATGATATTTCTGATAGGCCCTGGTGGACTAAAACTTGTTCAGTTCACAGTCAAGAGTGCATGGGAGCTACTTAGAAAAAGAAAAGTGTAGACTGATTTCTACAAGAAGATATGTGTTCTTGTTCAACTGTTCTACTCGTCGATTCAGCCTCAAGATATGAGTTCTTGAATTTCCTGTACGTTTTAATAAGTCAATACCTCTCTTTAAGATCTAAGCTCAAGTGGTGGTATTAATCTTATTGTGAGATTCAACCCACCGAGAGTAGATTTGAGAGATGAGGTATAAACTTGCCATTGTTGACATCTAGGAAGTAGTCACCTGAGTTTGAATGTGAATCCTACAATGGAAGATAGATCAACATTCAAAGGAGATAATGATCGAGTTAGTGGGTACCTTATTCTTACTGACAATCAACGTTTCGATCTTCCAGAGATCCCTTCACCCACCTCAGCTGCTGATAAATGATCGACAGGTCCCCTCTGGGAGCTCAATTTGTGGAGCTCCATGGCTAATTTATGTAGAAGTCGTGGTGGAGATGCTATTCTAGAGGACCGACTTTTCCACTTTCCTTTACTGATATTTTAGTTCTATTTAATTTATGGATTTATTACTGATTTTATGGACTTAGCACTTTGGGCTAAGTCCATTTGTAATTTTTTTTAATCATTTTACTAAAACGGCCCTCCTGGTCTTTAAGTTAAAAAAAAAAAGATAAAATACAAAAGTGTAGTTGACTAAACTTTTATGCTCAGTTTATTAAGAAAGAAATTATATGCATCAAAAGTTCTGAGTTAATTCAAAAGTAATAGAGACAAAAGGTAAATTTAGCTGATTTTGTAGATGGGTATGGTTTTGTTGCAAAATGGAATAAAAATGGTGATAAATTTACCTCCTATTTTTTTTTGCTAAAAGATGAAGAATGAAGAATGAAATATGAAAAATGTACAAGGAAGAACATAAGAATTATTATAGAAATGTATTAGAAAACATAAAAGAATATATATTTATTTCATAAGAAATAAAAGAGGAAATCAGTTCAAATAAATATAAAAGAATGATAAGACTTTTCATCTAATGTGGCTATACAACTCTCATTTTTCTATTCGTTTGTATTTTCTGTTTTGTATTTATCATGTTCATAAAATATATATTTATATTTTTACACTTAAATATTCTTGATACAATATTTTCTTGAAAGACAAAAGAATTATTCAATATTTTATAGGTTTTAAAGTTAAAGTCTAAAATTAGACCTCATTAAAAAGTGAAAAATGAAAATTTGTAACGTCTAATCATGTATTTGGTCTAGTTTAATAGTCAATGTTTATTTGATTTTAAAAGTTAGTAAGGTATTTTTCAATTTCAAAAAAAAAATTTTTGTAATCCAACTTTAAACTTAAAATTTTCACACTTTTAATATGATATGATGATATGATAAGAAAGTCAATTAGTATAGAAAAATGGAAGAATAAGCAGTGATCACATATATGATTTATGAGTGTGTTTGGTGTACCATCTGTTGGAATTCTGACCCCCAAATTTGCCTAAGGAACACGTATATTCTATATATTTCTTTGCAGATTACAACAGTTGCGTTTTATAAAGCAAATAAAATAATTACACAATATTTTATCGCGGAAAATTTGAACTCATAAGCGTAAAAACTACGACCTACACCTTTGTAGGATTTAACTCCACTTCATTAAACTTTGAACCTCAACAAAAGATTACAAGCCTATGTAACCTAAGGAATTATAAACTCTAATTCCAAGCTAAGAAATTATAAACTCTAATTCCTAGCTACGCAAGATAAAAAAAACCAGGTTTAAGTCTTCTACCGTCTGTCAAGTTTCTTAAACTTTTTAGACGAACCCTACACACACACTCTTGATAGTAATCAAAACTCTTAATTACAATCTTACAACTTTTTCCTTACAAATTGGCAACACTCCCAAGTAACTCTCAAAACTCTCTCAAACCTCTTGATCATGTTTTGATCTTCTCTCTATGTAAGTGTGCAATTCTATCAAGTGAAACTAACGCCCTATTTATAGATTAAATCCCCTCAAAGTCTTGTCCAACTGGAACTTGACTTTTCCGCATCTTCAACTACTTGTTCAACTCTAACTTCGTCTTCACTGCCTCAAACACTGTTTAACTCGAAATCCTTTTTCACGTAGGACTTGAATAGAAAAAACCTTCCACACAATTTTCCTTAGTAAAATAACAAAACCGTTTTCCTTAAGCTAATAAGAAAATTTTATTGGTCGCTAAATCCTTCTTCGTGTAGATTTCCTACTTCATGTAGGACTCATATTTGATTAAGAAAACTATCTTGCTTGCAAACTCCTTTATTAAAGAAAACTTTTTGTACTAGTTGCTTGCTGAAAAAGCAATACTCCAACAACTTTATAACTTCTTATTCGCGTGGTTGACGTTCTCTTTATCCAAGTTGGATTCGGTCTGAAAAGAACATGTCGCGCAAGCAGTTTCTTTCATATGTTCCTCTATTTGTTAATCATCAATATCTTTCTCGTTCTAACAAATTCCCCTTTTTTGATGATGACAAACCATTGCTTCTTGTGTGAATAGATCAATCTGTGTTATTTCAGTTTCTTAAAACTCAATACACAAAGCAAACACATTAGAGGATCAAGTTAGACTAATTGGGTTATAAATATTACAAAAGTATGCACTTCCCCCTTTTTACATCATAAAACACTGTGAAGGCATACACCACAATAAGAGAAACAAATTCGATACTCATGGACACTAGGGCTATCACCTACACAAACACTTAAAAATCAAGAACTCGGTTAGCTATAAAAAAACATTTGCACAAACATAGGAGATAGACATGAACCTGAAACTCAAACCCTCCATTAGCATTAATCAAAAAGCATATACACCACAAATGTAGTCAAAATTAAAGATAGAATCAAGCACTTGTGATGAGAAAAAAATTTGGGAAATCAAAGGTTAGAGTGGCTAGGTAATATCAAAAGATCGGACATGAGAGGGTAAAAAGAAGTCATTTTTCAGCAGCAAAAAATTATCTTTTGAATTAACAAAATTAAGCCTTCTCAATTTCAAAGGTAGCCTTGGTCTATGCAAGCTTAATTCTTTTTAAATTTTTTTTAATGTCACCTTTAAGGAACTTGTTCAATCAATAATGTACCCTCTGCAGAAACAATAGTTCACTCATCTTTAATTTTAATAGAGTCAGTAAGAGGAACAAAATTTCTTGAATATCATATGCAAAGGAACATGTTCTCTCAATTTGTTCCCTAGACGTGGTACTATCAGGTGCAACACTAACTATAATACTTTTTGACATCAATCCCAAATCCGAGTTTATGGTTCCTAATAGAAGAACTAGGTTCGACAGATAGGTCTCCCATCGATTCCCCCTCACTAGATGCACCCAAGTTGAGCCTAACAACTGAACTTGTTCAAGTGTAGGGTCCCCAAAATATTCCTCCTCACAAGGTAAATCCTCCAAGACTTTCTCAGTAATTTTAGACATACCCAATACAAATGATTCCCCCTAATAAGTACCAGCACAATCTACTTTCTACACCACAATCTATATTTTATGAGGCACCAAAGTAGAGGTGTCCTCCACCGAAGTCAACTCAACCATAGACCCTTTGCGCTAAGTTTTTGAGAACTTGTCCCAATTCACATAATAAGTATTTTTTAAAAACATAAGATCCAGTATCTTTTGGGAGTAGTATTGAGCACCGAATTGGGGACGAGCATGAGTTCAGATAAAGAGTGTCTCCATAAAACCATGAAGCCACCATGGGTAGAAAAGGGTCATACTTTTTAGATGAACCCTTTTCACAATACATTAGTTGATCAATTAGGCATTTTAGGTCCTATACCTTTGGCCGGGTATAGGATGTTGACAGCATGAGGTAGATCGATATATCATCACTATAGCTCTTAGGTAATGGTTTTCGGTCAGAGAAACTTCAATAGCGGTTATTGTACTTTAATATACATAAGTTTATTGTATTTTTATATACATTTCAAAGTTATGTTTTATACTTGCATATACACAGAGTTGCAATCATGTTTTAAACAACTTTTCTATTGTATTGCACTTGATTTGAACTGCTTTATAATGTAATGAGTTAGTAAATATTTATGAGTTGAGCAGAGCCAAGGTAAGTGTTTCTTTCAGAACCTCTTCAATCCTATGTTGTTTAGCATTCCAACTAGTATACTCGTACATTCAATGTTCTAAGTCAGTTGGCCTGCATCGTATTATGATGTAGACGCAGGTAATGAGGATCAACATCTTGTGCACCATTGATCCAGTTGAGCACTCCAGAGTCAGTTGGTGAGCCTCCTTGCATTCCGGAGTAATCTTTTACTTGCTTTCCCGTTTAGATCATTAGGATGTTGTGAGGTTTGTCCCAACATTCATCTTAGTTATGTTAAACTTTGGGTCTTTTCACTATTACTTCTATTTTTAAGATATGAGTTATCATTTTTGGCCAAGTTAAATGTTTAATCTTTAAAACAAGCATTCTTAATTATTATGTTTTCAGTTCACTCAGGCCTCATTTGTTTTCATTAAGATTAAGACGTCTAAATATGAATACACCCCCGAATATTAATATATGCATCAAGATCTACATGTGTAAATATGAATAGACATCTGAATATTCAGATGTTGTCTCTTAATATGAACACTAAATTATTGGGATTGTTTGCTTTCAATATCTGAATGTACATATGAAATTAAACGCTATATCAATAAAATATTATAAAAGCCTCATTTTAGTAAAATAGTTTTTTTATAGAAAGTAATATTTGAACATTATTATCGTAAAAAGGTAATATGAAATATATATTAAGAATTTAACATTAAGTTACATCATTAATATGACTTCTTTGCACTCAAACATTATCTAATATAATGCAATGTAAAATAGTTTACATAGAGTAGTAATATAATATTTATGAAAATGTTTTATTTTATAATGAACATTTGTTATTGTTATCGATCAAATAATTAATACTTTCTTATTTTTTGGAACCTTGTTAAATATTATATCATGAAGTGCTTATTGATTCAAATATATTGATTAATTTATGAAAGTAAAAGACGTATATTAAGTTAGTAAGAATAAAGGAAATTATAACGGTAAGCATGCAATTAACATTAATTAAATAAGAAAAAAAACTTTTATGAGCTGTTGTGATGTAGCTGGATTAAGATAGGAGTCTTATTTTTGAGTCTGAATGGTGTTAAGAGTGTGTTACATATTTGAATAAGGAAATAAAACAAACAAACTTAATGAAGTGAATCTGAATAATTAAGATTCAGTCCTAAAAAACAAGCACACTGAATGATTAAGATTCAGACCCCCATTAAGTGCAAACAAATGAGGCCTTAGTTTCATTGATTTTATAGATATTAATATTATCTACCGCTAAGAGTCATGCCAAGGATTCGCTTGGTCCTAGCAATGTCATCTAGTGTCACTCCCACCCAGGGTGTAGGCTCGGGGCGTGACAAAGAGTGTATTACATACAAGTTTAATGTTATGATCTTAAAATGTATGTAGTTTATGGCTATTTTGTCATCTTAGACAAATTTTTATGAGTCAATTTTTCTTTATCAGAGAATAATTTAGTGAGACACATATTTGAATAAGTAGGATCCACAAAATATGGTTATAGAGTAATGAAAATTTATTTTCTTATTCATTTAAATCATAAGTGAAGAGTGTAGGTTGTGTCCCACTCCATTAGGTCTATGATTAATACTAGTTCAGATGTTTTTGTAGTGGCATCACCACAACTTATGACCCTGTAAGCTTTTTGTTATATATGTTATTTACTGTTTTCTCCAATTTTGACAAAATTCATATTTATTAGAAGGGAAAAGACTCAAATATGTCATCGAATTTTTAGAAAAGGCTCATCTATTACATTATTAAAATTTTGGCTCGTCTATGTCATAGATGTTAAAGAAAAGACTCATTCACACCATTTTTTTAACTTTTATTTTGCAAAACCATATTTTACATCCCAAACAAGGTTTAGCACTTTTCAATTGGAGTTTTTGGATCAACTATACACTTTTTGCTTCTTTTTCTTTAAGAACACCAAGAACACGTGAAGGCATAAACAACTCTAAAATTTTGAAAATCTTCAATTCTTCACGAAATTATCTCAAATTTTGTCTACATCATTAATTTTTTTTTAAAAAAAAATTGAAATTATAAAACATTTGTAGAGTCTAAAAAATTCATCTGTATTAAAAAAGATCCAAAAATTGAAAATCAGTCCCAAAATTTTAAAATTGTGTTGGTTCATGTTTTTGTAGTTGTTTTTTACATTTGATCTTTGTCACCTAATGTTTTTAGAGTCTATGTTTAAAATTTTAAATGATTTGAAGTTGTTGAGAAAATTCTACAGTTAAAAAATGTTGAAATTTTGAAACTTTGAAGAAATTTTGAGTGGGTCTTGTTTAGTACTTGAGTTAGGTTGAATTCAAGCTGAAAAGATATTTAGTTTTGATATCTAGGTCGAAGGGAAACTACTCGTGACATTTGAGGCGATTTTGTATAGAATTGAACAAGTTTGAAATTTGGGAATTGTTAATGTTCTTACAGAAGTAGAAGAGCAAAATGTACATTTGATCTAAAACAACAATTGAAAAGTGTTACACCTTGTTTGGGTATCAAAGATGCTTTTGCGAAATCGAAGTTAAAAAAAATGGTATGAATGAGTCCTTTCTTTAACAACAAAGTCATATATGAGCCAAACTTTTAGCAAATGATATAAATGAGCTTTTTCTAAAACATATTTGAGTACTTTCCTATAGTAGAAATTTTATGTTGCTTTCAAGTAGATAAAAATTTAAATATTGCTTAATTTGTTTTTTCTGATATTCACCAAGATGTAACTTAACTAATATTAAAATTATTCTAAACTAGGAATTTGTCCGCGCGTCGCGTAGTCATAAATATTAATTGCATTGAACATGCAAATAATTTTTTACTTATATTCATACATTTAAAATAATAAAAAAAATAGGTTCTTAAAAAATATTAGTAATATTCCAACATGATTTTGATTATTTGTCATTATCACATAATTCAAGAACCTCTAATGAATGAATTATTCACAAAATAATAAATCATTGGTTATTTAATCAACATTAAAAGGTAAATGAAGAAGTAAATAGGAATATATATATATATATATATATATATATATATATATATATACACACACACACACACACACACACAAAGACATTTCGTAATAAAAAGAAAAAATTAAGTTTCAGAGAATATACAATTGTGATTTATGTCTTAGGAGAAAATTCAAAAAATTGTTAACACATTCAAAAAAGAAATTACGCTTGAACATGAAAGTAATTATAACTTTTGAACTTGCATAATGAATTTCTTCAATTGATAAATGAGAAACTGCATATCTATATAAAACTAGACAATATGTAAGCTTATATATAGTACTTTTAAGTTATAGAATTTAATATAGAATATCAAGACATGAATTCTTGGAATTGAGTACAATAATTATTTTATGCACAATGAATATACGTAATATATGTGTAAATGTTCAATATAATCAGAGATAATAACTTTGCAGAAACATAAACAACAAAATTTAAAACATGTACTCAAAACCAACAATTAATATCATAAGCATAAATTAATGAATGTAAAAAACATATCAAGATATGTAAAAACAGAATTGAATAGAAAGGAAAAAATCGAGTCCAGTGAATGCACATTGTTCCCTTAAGAAAACTATTCCCCTCTAATAACACAGAATTACATCCTTTCAGGATAGAATGATTTTATTCACCAACTTATTGATACAAATAAAATGGTGTTAGTAAGTCACTCAACACGAGCAAAATACACGAATATTTAATTTAATTTTGCAGTAGCAGAAGAAGAAGATCAGAATTTTTGTTGTTTTAAATGAATAGAAATTCCACTATTTATAGACAACAAAGGATAGTGTGAACAAATCTTTATTGTGCCTTATCAGAAATGTTACAACTATTTGGAAAAGTTACAACACTTCGGAAAGTTCACAACCTTTCATAAAAGTCACAACTTTGCATAAAGTTGCAACTCTTCGTTCGCAACTTTTCATGAAAGTCACAATTTTTTATAAAAGTCGTAACTCTTCATTAAAGTCACAAATTTTCAAAAAAGTCACAACTTTTGATAAGAGTCGCAACTTTTCATTATAGTTGCAACTTTTCATAAAAGTCACATCTTTTCATGCAAGAGGAAGGCTAGTTTTGATAAAAGTCACAACTCTTCATTATAGTCGCAACTTTTTATAAAAGTCGCATCTTTTCATGAATGAGGAAGGCTAATTTTGGAAATAAATATATTTAAAAAGAAATTCTTGCTTGTGGTGGTGCCACATAGGCGGGTCTAGGATTCTCTTTTATATAAATATATGATATGATATGTGATATGATAGTTGATGGACTTTCTTTTAGCTTTGTTGAGAAAGAAGGTTTAAGAGTTTACAAAAGTGGTCCAACCTCAAACAACAAATTAATTACATGTGTATCACTGCCCATTGGATCAACAGTGAATGTAAATATGCATTAGAAACTACTTAATTTGTTAAGTACATGCGTAAAGATAAATCAAATCTTCACTTTCACAGTTGATAATGCCAGCTCAATTGATGTGACTGTAATATTTTTCTAAGCAGTTGACTAAGATGGAAACTGATTTGATGTATGGTAATCATATTTAACTGAGGTGTACGGCGCAGATTGTGAATCTTATCATTCAGGATAATTAAAAGAAAAATATTCTTTTATTTAACGTGATAGACATGTCGTGCAATAGGTTAGGAAGTCTCCTGCAAGGTTTAAAAGGTTTCAAGATAAAATTGTGATGATGAACAACTCAATTGCAAAAATATTTCTGCTCTACCTAATGTTAAGTAGAGTTGTTGAATTTGAGAAAACATTTTCAAATTATGCTCTCGTGAAATTGTCCTGAGACATGACGTTGAGAATTCGTTTGTTAAAGTTGGAACCATTGCAGGAGAACTAGTAAGCAGCGATATATCGGGTGCACGTGAAAAGAATTATTAAATTTCTTTAAATCGGTTTTCTCATTACTTTGAAAATATCTGGATTAGTTTATGTCACATCAAATATTCATTTTCTTTAAATTCGTGCAACCATTCTTTATTTGAATCAACTGATTGTTGTTGACACTGAATTTTGGACAAACATTTTTAAAGTTAATACTTAGATTTTTATTTTTTTAAATAGTTCAAAATATATTTTCTCCAACTTTATACGATTATTGATTATTATCTTTATTTTTTAAAATGTTATGAGTTTTATTAGTTTATTTTGAATTTTGATTGATTTCAATTTTTAATATTTTTTCACAGTAGGTAGAATATGAAATATTGTTTTCATTTTCTAAACCATCATTTTTCATTAAATTAAATTTTTTAATGCTATTAATTATACTTATTGAGCACAATCTATTAATTCATTAAATACTAGTAATGAATTACATATATAAATATTTAATGATCATATTGTTTTTAGCACAATTTAAATAGTCAATAATTGCTTTTATAATGCTTTACTTAATCATGAAGTAAATAAGTGATGAAATATTTTAGGTTTTTTTTTGGGAGGGGGGGGGGGAGACGAATTTCTAAAAGAGAGAGTCCTAAATAAAGTTTTCGCCTCCATGTCTAGATCTCAACTCACCATTGTTTTTTAAAACAACTCGAACCACCACTCGTTTTCTCTCCTTACAGCTGGAGAAGACAACAAACAAGAAACCACCAAACCAAAAGAAAGCCTCTACCACCAACCACACTCTAGCTTTCTCCCTCACCACAACCTCTGATCACCGGTAGAAGCACTCATAGGTGAGATCCAAGTTTCGGTAGAACACGATACCCAAATAAGTTCAAAGATCCTACGAGACCAAAAATAACTGACTTACCCTCCTTTCTCCCTTCTCACGCTGCTATCCGTGAGGAGCTCCACCCTCCGATGAACCAGAGTACCAAACAACAACCAACAGTAGCTCCACTATACAACTACACCGCCCGAAACGAAAACCCCACTCCATCCTCTTTGTCACTCCAACAAACGACAAACGAAGCACCAGATCTGACCACCAAAACCCCATCCCGTCCTCTTCACCACTCCGATGAAAACAAAGGAATCCCCAGATTTCACAACCAAAACCCTCCTCTATCCTCTTCATCAGTCCAGTGAACACAAACAAACCCCCAGATCTTACAACCAAAACCCCTACTACGTCCTCTTCTTCACTTCAGTGTATGAAAAACAAACCATCAGATCACACCAGAAAAATATCACTGCTCCACTTCGTTTGTGCTCAAAACTGCTACCAGCACGATCAAGCTCAAGATCGCGCAACAAACAAACAACCCTCTTACCCACTCCCTTTTTATGTTTTTTTCTCATTTTCAGGTTTTTAGGTCAACAACACCTAACAACAATGAACCAGGTCTTCATCAACCCTCCATTTTTGGTGAGATTTGCTACTCTGTCATCATCTGTTTTGAAGTCTATTTTGATCTTTCTTGTGTTTCTTTTACTTTTTGAGAATGTCTTATTATAGTTGATTGATTCAAAAAATTTATTGTTATTAGTGGAAGTACTTTTAGGAGTCTTTTATGTTTCCAGTTAACTAGCTCCAGGAGTCCTAATTAGTTGATGTTAGTCAGTTAGTAGGTAATGAGTTAGTGCAAAACTAGGGCCCTATTTTTTTTCTCTCGGTTTGGTTGTTTCCATGTTCTATTTAAAGAATTGTATCGTTGTTTTCGAAAAACAATAGAAAAGATCAGTTTCTTGTGTTAACATCTTATTTGAACAGTCGTTCATCTCTTTTGCCAATAGCTTTGGCAGTGTTGTTTAATTTTATTGAAGTTGTTTTTATTTTAGTAAAGCTTTATTCTACTATTTAGATCTGGATAGAAAAGTTAAAACTCCACAAGTAGTATTCTTTTTTTGTTAAGTTTGATCAAGTATTATTACATATTTTTAGTGTGATAATTTTAGTTTAGATGGTTGTTGTAGCTTTGGTTGTTCTCCAGTGATGGTGAACTTTTCCAGACAGCCTTTTTGTTCGTTAAATAATGATTTATTATTTAATTTTGTTATTTTTGGTTAATTTTGATGGCAGTTCAGGTATTTTTTTCACCACGTTTGTTAACCTACTTTGTTTGATTATTAATTTTTCATTGTTAGTGATTGTTGTTAAGAACTATTTTCATTAATTCTTTACTTCTCTATTTGACTTTAAGTATTACATAATAAATTTACGTTTAGTGATTCTTGTTAAGAATTATTTTGCATTAATTCTTTACTTATATGTTTATCTTTAAGCATTACATAGTAAATTTACTTCAGTTATCATTACATTGTGATTGTTTTAAGGTAATTCATATTTCGAATAACTTTGTCTTTTATATTTTTTTTACTAATTCTGTTTAAGTTATATATTAAAATTGGCCAATGAAAAAGCTTTCATCGATTATTTTTGAGGCCTCCCTATTTTTTAAAAGTTAAAAATTTTAATTTATACTCATATATATTATATGTTGAAATTGACCGATAAAGAAATCATCGTTGATTTTAAAGCCTTTCATGTTTATAAGATGAATTTTATTTTGCTTAACTATTATTTCTTTTTATTTATTTTATTCATATTAAATCATAAATAATATATTTACAAAGTGTGTTTACAAGTACCTAGAGTTGCTTTCCAAGGAAGATACTTGAAAGACATTTGAATAATATGTTTAATGTATATTTTTTTAATGATAGGAAAATATTATGTTGTTTTTCATATTATTATTTAATATAATATTTGTATATATTTTATGTTTCTTATATTTGTACTTTATTTTTATCTCCTTATCAGTTTGTTTTTAAAAAAACTGAGTTTAGCCTGGATTTACAATAACTTGAACTCTTACAAAACATATATTGGTTTCGTTCGCTGTATTCTTATTAATTAATTAATTTGTTTCCTAGTTATTTCCTAAAATTAGGCAGGGAATCTTAATTTTTTTTAAAGATTTTTTTAGTTAATTTGATTGAGTTATTAACATTTTTTGAGTCTCATGACGTTGCACCTTATTTATAAAAATGAGGATGTAAACAATTGCAAGTGAAGATACTGATTTAAGTGATATCGCAACGAAGATGAAAGAAAAATTTGATAAGTATTTGGGTGATACAACAAAAACAAAAAAGATAATTTTTATTTCATATTTTTTGGATCCTCGTTACGACCTTGAATCAGTTGGCTATGCACTTATAATGATGTTTGAGTAAGTGTTATTTATGGCATGTTATGTATTAGTTGTTCCAATTTCAAATGTCACATATGAGTCTGTCTTTGGTACGGGAAGATGTCTTCTTGATTCATATAGGAGTTCATTGGCTCCTAAATTTGTGCAAGTTTTTGTCTATCTTCATGATTGGCTACTATGTGAAAATTTAAAACAACCCGCTAGTGTTAAGAAGATCTTAATAATCTCGAACAAATTGAAAAGAGTATTAGTATTTTTGTTATATTTATTGGGTATTGTTGTTACAAATGATTTATATTTGTTGTATATTGTTGGTCTCTATAGGTTCAGCTAACTCAGGAAAAGATCATAATGTGGTTGACGTGCTGTACAATTGTACCTAGAAGGTGACTTTTACGAGGTTAAATTTTTTTTTAAAAAAAACTTTTGATGCACAACAATCCTTCTCCACAAAATATGAATAATGGATGATCCTAATCTTTCTCGATAGTTTTTTTCATTCTATTTAACAAATATTCTCTCACTCTTCAATTTCTACATAATGGATGATCGCAAAGAGGTAAAGAAAACCAAAAAAAAAAAAACTTTGCTCATTTTTCTTGCTTGTCTTGGCTTTTTTCTTGCTTATTTTATTTTCTTGAGAATTCAAAGTTGGGTAACAGTTTCTTGGGTCTTCCTGAAGTTCATCATACTCATAGTTTTAAGTATGAGTGTTCACGGTTTGGATACAAAATGATCCAAACCCAAAAATCAAACTAAATCGATAAAATAGAACTAATTTTATTTGAGTTTGGCTTGGTTAGGTTTTAGATTTTTGAAAATCGATAGTATTTGATTTGGTTATGATGTTATTCGAAAAAATCAAAGAAATAATCAAACCGATGAATTATATACATATATGTCATTAATTTACATACTTAATAGATTATTTGTATAATTAATTTTAAATATATATATATATATATATATATATATATATATATATATATATATATATATTATTGATGAAAACATTTATATTATTGATTTCATGTATATGAGTGTCTATGACAATTCTTTGTAGGATTTAAAATGTTATTGTCTCTTCCTTCTAGGCCAATATAGAGAATTATAAAGTTTTATAAGTAAATTTTGTGATCAAAAGTTCAGTAATATAAGTCATTCTAACAATTTTTCGTTTTAAATGGATTGTTGTCATTTTTCCACATTTTGAATGAATTGTTTCTTT